>CAUYRH010128544.1:0-49681 GCA_963574655.1 Perodicticus potto | reverse complement strand
TACTTTTTAATCAGAAATACTTTATCTGTATTTAAATTTCACAAAATTTACAACTGAAATGGATTCAAATGCCCAAAATACTTAAAATGTTTTCTAATATCTAACTGTCCACCAGTTACAGGTTTTTAAATTAAATATAGGCTTTTAAATTAAAATTTATAATGAAGTTCCTCATTCATGTGGATATCAGAGTGTTTTGAAATAAAATTGAGTTTGTTTCTGACAATATAGCTGATAACTTCTCAACAACAGAACGGTATTTTCTGCTGTAAATTAGTGAGCTTTTGATATAAAACTTTACAACCATATCCTTCCCCCCCCCGCAAAAAAAAAGAAAAAAGAAAATTTTATACCAGGAAGTGCCTATCTACTTTGTGACCCTTTGTACCTACTATATCCACTCACTACCTTTTATATATATATAAAAAGAAGAAAAATCCTAATTTTGCCTAGATGAAAAAGTCATTAAAATGTAAAGCCTGTCAATTACTGGTATTTACATCAAGTAGAAAATTTTCCAAATGGAATCTTACCCTGTTGAGGTGGTCTATAGGGAGGAATCTGTCTCTGACCCATCATATGATTGCTCTGGTTAACTTGACCCATCATTCCCATAGGTGGCTGCTGTCCTTGGTAATGTTGCCCACCTCCCTGTGGCATATTGTATTGCTGAGAAGGAGGCTGCTGATGCATCATTGGTCCTGAAAACCAAAACATAGTATTATACATAAATTTTTGTAGATAATTTTAACATCTAAGACAAATACAATATTTTCTCATATAATCCCCCAAATACATAATTAAAGGCATTAAAAACTGATTTCAAATAATAAAAACAAGTCTTTGAATTAAAGCTCACATGCCTAAAATAATCTGCAAAGGAAAGAGTCAATCCAAGTTAACTTGACATCCACTGAAAGAATATTGCTAGTCATTTTATAAAAACAAAATAAATACAATATATATGAATATCCTGAATGTACATATTTTCCATTATGCACTATATAATATTTATTTATATAGTCTTTTTGGAAAAGATATAATCCATATGCTATACTAGAACATATACCAAAAGTAAACTTCATAAAAACCACACAGCAAATCAATAGCCAAACCAAGAGAAAGAAACCAAATTTCTCGATTTCCAGTTTATCCTCTTTTTCTATACTAATTATATAATGGTAGAAAGGTGAACTGCACAAACATTTAATATACAGTAGAACCTCCATAGTTGACCATTTCCCTCTACTGACCACTTGAAGTTCACCTAATTTTCATAGATCAGATATGTACCACATGTACATATCAATACAGCAGGTCTTGGTCCTTATGTTGACTGCCTCCGTATCTTGACCAGTTCATTACAGTCCCTTGGTCAGTCAACTTACAGGAGTTCTACTTTAAATACATTAGCAGAATTTCATAAACTCTAATTTTAGGACAAGAATATGAAGGTTCTTCTTTCCCTTTTCCAACTACAAGAATTATAAACTAAAAAGGTGTTCTTGAAATCGAAGTGCTCCTTAAGAAGTTAAAAGACATACACAAAAACAAACCCTAAAAAAACACTGAGTCAGAGAACTGCAATTAGCTATTTAGGCTCAGGAATCTTAACTATGCAGTTTCCAAAGTGAATAATGGCTGGGGTAGCCCAACTACCAGTGCTACAGTATCTTACAGAAATATTTCATGTGATGGATTTTTACTGTTGCCAGTACAAATTAGCAGCTCCTTATACATTAAGTGGGCCAGTTTGGGTATGGGGAGCTCATCATTCTGACATAACTATTATAATATATATATTATATATATATACTATATATAATAATAACTATTATTATTTCAGAAGCATATGAGTAATCTCCCAATTTACTGCTTATCTATCTCACCAAAGACTTCCCCTTGACTGACAAGGGGATAATTTCAGAAGACAGTGCAAAAAGCAAAGACTAGAGAGTCTGGAAATGTTTTACAGGAAAAAAATTTGCAATAAGCCCAAAGTTCATTGTTGATTTAAATAAACAAAGAAAAAAAACAAACCCACCTCTTCTTATATATTGCTGACTGAAAACTACCAGCAACATCTGGTTTCCAGTCTGAAGAACTGTTAAATCTGAAGAAGTACTTTATCAGCGCTATCCTTTTTTCCTTCTAATAACCTACCATTCTACTTCTCTTCAAATTCTTTTTTCCTTCTCATTTTGTACCATGAATATAAGCCTCTCAAAAGTTACTCTGGGGCCTTTCTTTCAACAAGAAAATAAATTCTTAATAGTAGAAACAATGTGGCTCGGTATAAAGTGAAGGGGAAGAGAAGTTCACACTGAATGCACATATATGCTACCAGTTACTTGCCTTCACAGTCATATTCTGTAAACCACTAACAACTGCCAGAAGTAAGGAGAGACTAATGATTTCAAGTTTTCAGCCAAGGAATCCAAAGGTCAACATTATACAGATAAAAGACATCAACTGGGAACCAGACAAATCTCAAATGTGATTTCAAAGCACATGTGTTTTACTATTTTTTAGTCTCTATTCAAAAATGAACTCTAATAAAGCCCATAATTTAGATGCAAACTTCCAATATACTAGTTTACCTAAGGTTACAATTTAAGAATATATTTTACATAAACCAAAGTATTGAAGGCTATTATTTATAATTTAATAGGAAACCTGAGTGGGCATTCATTTTTAGTAAATGAAAGTTTTGACTTGCCTTTCTTCTCCAACACTGTCTAAGAACATCTTGTCTTAACAGAAAGAAACTATACAACTGAAGCATATAATAAGCATTGGAACCAAAATTAAAATGAAGGCAAAACCATTAATAGACAAGAGGAACAACAACAAAAAAATAACAAAATTCTAAGCTTTGTTCTGAAGGAGAAACGTAATTGTAGCTTAAACCCTAGAGAGAAAAGACAATGCCACTGTGCTTTATCTTGTGGGACCATCAGCCTTTCCAATCCCAAAGAGCTCAATTACTCATCCCTCTTTTAGTCTCTGCTACTTCCCCCTCCCTTTGAGGATCCCGAAATCATTCAGGATCCAGCCTAAAACCAGCGAAAGAATGGAATCTGCTAAAACAAGGCATTTTTCATCATTTTCCTTGAAGTCTTATTCATTAAACAAAAAAATGACTTTATAACTTCAATTCTGATTGTTTAGGAAGAATAATATTTTCCTAATGATAATGAAATACACTACACAATGTATATCATCTCTTGAGATACTAATGGAAATAAGAGTGCTAAATCTCAAAAGGTTACCCCAAAATACATTCTAAAAATTTATACTACACAATAAAATAACATTAAAAAATGAATCTATTACAATCATTTTCTACAAACAATGGCATCACACATTACTACATGCTTAAAGGTTATTTTTCATCTTTTACATAAGCCATTCTGATGTTAAAACGTTACTACAAAATGTAACACATACACAAATACCCTATTAATGCTTTAATTACCTAGAATATATTTTTGAAAGTGATTTACAAGGACACATTATTACAAATACTTATCATAACCACTTATTTCTTCCCACTCTGAGTTTTATACTCTAACAGATATTCCATGAAATATCTTTTATAAACACATCTAAAATACCCCCAAATTATCATATTTTGTATTACTGGAATTACTTGCATCAATGAAATGGTTAATACTTAGTTTTTATCTTAAGTCAGTGGTCAAAAGGAAGAACTTTTTTTTAAATCAAAGATCAAATTTATTCAGTGTTTATTATGTACCAGACCCCAGGCCAGGAGCCATGGTGATACAGTGATAGGCATTGTCACCACAAATGGTAATTTACAATTAGAGCAAAATAAACTTTAAGATTCACCTCTACAGAAAACATTAATTCATCTGTGAAGAAACTTTAATGATTTGACTTTAAAAACCTATTATACATACAACATACATCCATACACACACAAATATTCACATCTTCAGATGCAACCCAGTAGAGTTAACCTTCATAAACATTATCATTAATCGTTTAAAAATACAGTTAAAAATGCTAACATTTAAAAAGCATTTATTATAAGCCAGGCACAAAGCTAAGAGCTTTATATGTATTACTTATCCTCCCCAAACCCCGTGAAACAGAAGTATTATTATTAACAATGTCATAACAATGTCATTTTACAGATAAGAAGATTTAACCCTTACAAATATTAAGAATCTTACCCAAGAGGCATAGCTACTAAATGCTGAGAATTCTAAAGCTCATGCTCTTGACCATTATGTGTACTTCCTCTCCAAAGCCAAATGATATTTCTCCCATGTCATCACCCTTAAAAATAGTTGTGTACATCACTATAAGATAAAAATCCTAAAATACAAGAAATTTCTCCACCCTCCCCCATATCTGTATGTTAAAATAAGAATTAGACAGTAAAACTGCATAGGTAATACCCTCCCCAGGCCTATTTTCATATTCAGATTTCATCCTTTACTGTTCACACTTTTCTACTTGTTCCTTAACCATTCAATCTCAAACTGACCCATTTATACTCTGAAAGGTATTGCTAATAGTTTATGTGCAAGAGAAAAATCTCTTTGTTTCAACAAACTTAATTAGCTAACTTACTGTCTGTTTAAATAGTCATTTAAAATGAACAGGACTCTTTACTTACATAAATTGTACACCTGTCCTCATTAAGAATTTTAAGTGGCTTGTAATAATATGTTTTAGATATAATACCAAGGATAAAAGAACAAGAGCAAAGTAACTAAGAAAATGTAGGAAGATTATCCCAGAAGCTTAGTAAAGGGACTAAACTAAGCACAAACTTAGCTGAGTTTCCTAGCAACCAATGAAAAACTGGAACCAAATTTCTAACTATCGAAAAGAACAACCACTCTCATTAAGATACAAAATTTTTTGTAACGTGAACTTTTTAGAGAAACTCTCATAAAAATATTAAAAGGTATTAATAGTATCATTAAGTTTTGTTAATGTCATTTGTTTCTTTAGTGACATAAACCACCTTTATATGCAGTTACTCACATTAACTATTTCTTAAATCTGTGATTCTTACAAGAGCAATTTTGTACCCCAGGGGACACTGAGCAAAGTCTGGAGACATTGCTGGTTCCAATTACTGGAATGAGGGTGCTACTGCCACCTAGTGCGTAAAGGACAAACATAGCTAAACATTCCACAAGACTTGCCCCACAATTATCCATCTCAAAATGTCAGCAGCTGACTTAAGAAATAATGGATTTCTCTAGGACATTAATTTTAAATCACAGGTTATCTTTTTACAAACTAGTCTGAGAACCAAATTATACATTTATCTTTCTAGTGATGTAGAAGTGGAAAGAGGATGTACTATAGCTTAAAAAATCCAACTAAGACATTAGACAATCCCTTTAAAATGATCCCTCTTAAATACATATACATATATATACACATACATATAGGTATATATATGTAACTCATACATGTATTTATATGTAAAACAAAGACACTTGTAAACATGTATTGTAGGATGAACTCCAAGACCTCTAGACTTATGGGACAGAAGTGACAACTGCAATGAAAGTAAAGCCCCTAACTTGCCCTGGCAAAAAACCAAGGAGATGGGCTACATTAGGACATCTAGTTTGTGTTCCTTAGTATGAAAGCTAAAAGTTATGAACTATCTAGCACAGAAGAAATTGTCCCGTCCAAAAAAATCTGAGGGAAATAAGCATGACTTGGGATATTTATCAAAATGTAATCTGTAAAACATACTTATCAAATGCCCAACAATCATAATCCTCAGTATTTATCCCAGAGAAATGACATTTATGTCCCAATGAAAAACATGTACATGTATACAATGATTTATAGTCCTTCTATTTGTAAAACTGAAAAGTAAAAAAAACCAAAATGTCCCTTAAAAGGTCAAAGGCTAAACAAACTATGGTGTATCTATACCACAGAATAGTACTCAACAATTAAAAGGATTAAACTATTGAGACTCAGCGCCTGTGGCTCAACAGGCTAAGGCGCCAGCCATGTACACCTGAGCTGGCAGGTTCAAATCCAGCCTGGGCCCGCCAAACAACGAAGGCTGCAACCAAAAAAAAAAAAAAAAAAATGGCCAGGTGTTGTGGTGGGTGCCTGTAGTCCCAGCTACTTGGGAGGCAGACACAGGAGTCTCGCTTGAGCCCAGGAACTGGAGGTTGCTGTGAGCTGTGATGTCACAGCACTCTATCCAGGGTGACAGCTTGAGGCTCTGTCTCAAAAAAAAAAAAAAAAAAAACTATTGATACACACAACTTTCAAGTATTAATTACATTGAATGCAAAAAAGTCAATCTCAAAAAGTCACATACTGCATGATTCCATTTACACAACATCCTCAAAATAATTTAAATGTAGAAAAAGATACTAGAGGTTACCAGGGATTAGAAATTATTGGGGGAAGAGTACACTACTATACAACACATTGGCAACCTTCTGTGAGCCTATCATTATTTAAAAATTAAGAAGTTTTAAAATAAAAGAACTTAATAATCTACTGAACTGAAACTCATCTGGATTTTGTTCCCCAAACCCAAAATGTCCTGGTATAGATGGACAATGCCTTGCTTCATTCCTGGAATGACAGCTCCTAGATGACAAAACAGAAGGATGCTGTTTTCTAATTTGTTATGGCAAGAGGATATGTATCTAATCAGTCAACATATAAGATAAAGTACTGACCAAAACTAGACACAGTTCCTGATCTCCTAAAATTGAAGAGTCTAGAGAAAAATAATTAAACACATACAGTATTTACAAATTATTATGTAATTACAAGTATCAAACTGCTGCTACAGGGATCCTAAGTATAGTCTACTATACTTAAGAGGACTTGTCTACAAAGTAATTGGAAACTCAGACAACAAGATGAGAGGTGATTTTTATTTTATCTATATTTTTATATTTTCCAGATTTTCGTATTAAACATGTACAATGCTCATTTTAACCAGAAAAATGTTACTGGGGAAAAATTATGTCTTTGAAAAACTCACCCATTATTAGCAATACTGAGCAAGTATAACAAAACAACTAATTCTACTACAATGTAATGACTGTATTATACCTAAAACTGTAATCTAAACCTGCAATATTAGCAATATTGCAGAGATTAACCAATTTTATTAACAGTAAAGATGGGAGTATACATCATTCCCATTTATTCTAACCCACTATATTTTATTCTATATTAAATATTTATAGGATATTTACTCTATAAAATAAAATATTTAAAGTAATTTCTTCATTTCTAATTTTATACATTGTACTTGAAATTCTGGCCTATGTGCTTCTTCCCTTGGCTGATGTTAAACTGCATCCTTTCCCTGCAGAAAATCTTAACTGTTTTGAGTGTAACAGAACTCAGTGAGCCCAGCGAGTACTTCTAGTAAATTATCAAACCTGAGGGTGGTTTTGGGACCTTCCAAACTTATGACTGGTATTAGTGAGGCCAGTCTTAAGAGACTGTCCCCTATAACTTCACAGTTGGCTAAACACCTACGCTGTTGGTATCAGAGGTGAGGGGTAGCATTGGGGATTGATACACTGCTTCTGCAATTGTCCCTCCCCCCATCAATTTCTCTTCTCTAATTAATCATTCCTATTAACACAAGGTCTGACAACTAAGTTTACAAACTAATCCTAGAAAAAGTGCTACGTATTTCATTGCTGAATTTCCACTACTATCAGTTTCAAAATACTCCCCTTGGGAACCCTTATATGCATATAAGATTTACTTAAAAAAAAAAAATCTTTCTTGACCTTCTATCTTCCTCCAGCTATTAAACTGTTTTTTATTTTCCTATATCAGAAAGCGCCTGAAAAGAACTGTTTTAACTCACTGTTACCCACCTACTAACTACCTCCTTAAGTTGACCTAATTTTCATCGACTATAGACATGCACTGCATTTCTAGCTCACGGCAACCTCAAATCCTGGGCTCAAGCAGTCCTCCTGTTTCAGCCTCCCAAAGTGCTGGCATAACAGGCATGAACCATCATGCCCAGATACCATTATTGCATTAAATAAGCTTGCTGTGCCTTTCACTTTCCCTGCTTCTTCTAGGAGTGCCATAATGCAAAGATTGGTTCACTGATGGTATCCCAAATGTTTCATAGGTTTTATTTACTATACAGAAACTTCATAGTTGACTACTTCCCTATGCTGACCACCTGAAGTTAACCTAATTTTCATAGACCAGACATGTACCACATGTGCTTATCAGTACAGCAGGCCTAGTTCCGTATGTTGACCATCTCTGTATGTTGACCAGATTGTTACAGTCCCTTATGTGGTCAACTACAGAGGTTCTACTGTACTTTGAAATAATCCTTAATGCTGTCTTCCTGTACTCCACATCCAATCTATCAGCAAATCCTAGATATTATGCCAGCTCTACCCTCAAAATATTTGGTAAAAGCCTAAGCAACTTAAGGAGACCCTGCCTCTACAAAAAAAATAAGAAAAAAATTAGCCAGGCATAGTAGTCTGCGCCTATAGTCCTAGTTACGTAGGAGGCTGAGGCAGAAGGACTCCCTCAGCCCAGGAGCTCAAGGCTGCAATGCTTTGATTGCACCACTGCACTTGTAACACTGCACTGCAACAAAGTGAGACTGTGTCTCAAAGAAAAATAAAAGTATGGTAAATATTCCAAACTGACTATTTCTAATTATCTCCATAGGTATCACACTATTCAAAGCCACCATCATCTCTGACTCAAATACAGCAAAACCTTGTAGTAGATTTCCCTGCTTCACCTACAGCCTGTGTTCCATACAGCTGCCAAAGGTATCTTTGCAGAAACAGACATTCAGATCACATTGTTCCAGTGCTCAAACATACTAGCAGTATCCCCTCTCTCTCTCCCTCAGAATAAAATTTAAAATCCTGGGATAGGCATGCTGGCTCACGCCTGTAATCCTAGCATTCTGGGAGGCAGAGGCAGGTGGATTGCCTGAGCTCACGTTTGAGACTAGCCTGAGCTGGAGTGACACATTGTCTTTAAAAATAGCTGGGTGTTGTGGTGGGTCACTAGAGTCCCAGCTACTAGGGAGGAAGAGGCAAGAGAATCTCTTAAGCCCAAAGAGTCTGAGATTGCTGTGAGCAGTGACACCACGGCACTCTACCAAGGGCGACAAAATGAGACTCTGTCTCAAAAAAAAAAAAAAAAAAAAAAAAAAAGGATCCTCATGGGCTACAATACAAAGTCTTTCAAGGCCTAGCCGTCACTATCCCTTGGACCTTATTATGACTCCACACCTTCACTCATCAGGTGTACTTAGGCTATCTCCTTGCTATACACTTCAAATGCACCAAGTATGTTATAGCCATAGCATACTATTCCTTTTGTCTGTGCAATGCTCTTTATCCAGATGTCTGCTTACCACCCTAAAATAGCACACATATCACATTTTTCACTTTCCTTTTACTCTGCATATTACTTACATAATAATACTTAGTCATTATCAGATGTATCTGTACCTCATATGGGTTCTTAAAAGAAATAGGAAGTTCTTTAGCTGATAACATTCAAATAAAATTAGGAACTTATTAGCATTTCCCAAAATGTATTCTATAAAACTTTACAGTCTTCACTTTGCAAGACAGTCTGGGGCTGAATAAATGACTATGAAAGCTGAAATAATGGAAAATGACAATAATTAATGGTACATTATTCCATAGCCTTTATGATTTTCTTTCCAAAATTTTAAAAACTCTATTACTGTCAGTTATAAGTGCATAGAGAAATGGGAAAAATACTTGGTTCACTTTAATTTAAAACATTAGAAACACTGAAGTGTTTTAAGGCTGGGCACTGTAGCTGCACCTATAATCCTAGCTACTAGAGAGGCTAAGGCAGGAGAATCACTTGAGGCCAGCCTGCAACACAGCGAAACTCCATCTCTGAAAAACAAAACATTTTAAAATTTAAAATCCTGGACCAGGCGTGCCGTCTCACGCCTGTAATCCTAGCACTCTCGGAGGCCAATGCAGGTGGACTGCCTAAGCTCACGAGTTTGAAACCAACCTGAGCAACAGTGAGACCCCTGTCTGTAAAAAATAGCCAGGTGTTGTGGCAGGCACCTATAGTACCAGCTACTTGGGAGGCTGAGGCAACGGAATCACTTGAACCCAAGAGTCTGAGGTTGCTGTCAACTGTGACACCATGAACTCTACCAAGGGTGACCAAGTGAGACTCTGTCTCAAAAATAAATAAACAAAAAAACAAAGAAATAACAAAACAATAAAAATAGTAAGTTGAAGTGTTTTAATTTTGTAAAAATGTTATCAAGAGTAGTTTTGAACAGTGGTTCCATTCTCCTAATAGCGTAACTGGTGATCTGAGAGTAACCATTTTTTCCATAGCTTAGCAAACTGTCATACTCAGAAAGATTGTTTGGATCAACTTCCAACATTTATCCTTTGTACTTTCAATATTATGAAATATCCCCAAGACTTTCTTTAACCTGAAATTATGTTGGGGACCAGCCTGGATACGCAGTGGGTTTACCTCCTTGTGGCCTGGTGGTGTGAGGAGACCAGAAAATTATTAGTAGGAGTTATAAAATATTAATATAGAGAAATATAGACACAGACAATGAGATAGTTTTAAGAGCAGCAAGGCTCAGGAGGTGGCATGCACTTCCTCATGAGGCTTCCAGTATGCCGCCATGAGTATCAAGCTAGCTCTGTTATTTATTTCATACATCAGTGTTACAGTTATAAACCTCATGAAAGGCAAACAATCCCATCATGGTTCTTGCTGCACTTGCATTCCTACTAACTAGACTAACTCTACAGCTGATTACATTAATTGCATGGATTTACATGTTACTTTTCACTCATTCGAAGTATTATGGTCTTTTTTTTTGTAGAGACAAGAGTCTCACTTTATAGCCCACGGTAGAGTGCTGTGGCGTCACTGCTTACAGCAACCTCCAAGTCCTGGGCTTAGGCGAATCTCTTGCCTCAGCCTCCCGAGTAGCTGGGACCACAGGCGCCCGCCACAACACCCGGCTATTGTTTTGTTGCAGTTCGGCAGGGGCTGGGTTTGAACCTGCCACCCTTGGTATACGGGGCCAGCGCCCTACTCACTGAGCCACAGGAGTCACCCAGTATTATGGTCTTAATGTAAACACAGTCTTGATAAGGAAGCCAATCAGAGGCTGACTCAAGGACCAAATGCTAGCTGACCCACAAGTCACACACCACAGATGTGATGTTTTAATACTGACAGCCCTATGTCCATACAGATAGACTCCTCTGGCCCAATCAAGGTGACAGAAGAAAAGAGATCTTTCTTCTTCTTATCTGGTCTGAAGCAAGTCTTCCTGAGTTGGACAAAGTTTAAAGAATTCACATTCTTAATTTCTAAAAACCACTCCTCCAGAGGCACAGCCTTGCCCTGGCAGAAAGCAGCTTCAAGGCCTCCAGCCAGCTGCTGCACTGCAGCTGTGAGGACAGAGGGGGGATACAACACGCTAGGCTTTAGAAATATTAAAGTGACAGGATCTCGCACTTTATGCTCAAAGCCAGGAAAATGGGTCTGAATTGGAATCCCCATAACTGTCTTCCTTTGTCTAGACTTTGTTCCCTATTCCTAATGACATTTCTAATCAACTAACAATTAATAATTGAATACTGATTTCAAACTTATAAAGTCATTAGTACTAGTAATGCAAGCACATCAAGATATGACTCCTCCCGGGCAGCGCCTGTGGCTCAATGGGGTAGGGCGCTGGCCCCATATGCCGGAGGTGGCGGGTTCAAAACCAGCCCTGGTCAAAAACCGCAAAAAAAAAAAAAAAAAAAAGATATGACTCCTCCCTTAGTATTCCCACACACACTCTTCAGTATTCTGCCGGTCTCACTTCCTCTGCACCATCTTCATGTTTTTCATCACAACCACTTTTCTTATTTGTACCAATGAGTTTGCCTTCATTAAGCACCTGCAGTGCATATCTAGATTCTCTCAAAAGGCAGCACTGTCAACATTCTCACGGCCAGCAATTTCTTCTATAACTCTACATTGGATATGGATTTCATTTCCAGCACTCTCACTTTTCATTTCTTTGTCACATTTTTATTGTTGTTGGCCCAAGTCCCTCTTTCAAATATCCAAGTTTGTAAAATATCACATAGGTTTATTGCTGGGAGCAAAGGAAGCAACACAACTATAAGTTTTGCTATAGGTACGTGAACTGACAGATAAACAGTGACCAATCACTGACAAAATCTGAAAGCGGTATGAATTGTCACTAATTATGACAGGCATATGTAAATCGTTATTTACACAGCGATTTGTAAACTGAACAGACAGCAGCTAAGGTTGTACTTTATGCAATTACTCACAGTTAACATACCATGGTAACTGAAATTTGAATGGTGGTGTTGGGGTAACAGATGTTATTTAACTAACTGGGGTAACTGAAATTCATGCCTATCAGAGCTGCACAAAGCGAGACCTGCCTGCATTCCATAGGATATCTGCTTTCTCATGCATGGAATGAAGATAACAAAAGTACTATCTCAAAAATGCTACGAGAATTAAATTCAAAAAGAAATACAAATAAAGCATTTCAATATAGTCCCTGGACTAAAGGGCATTCACTAAATATCAGCTTTTATTTTTGATAAATAATATGTCAAGAAAGAGATTCATGATGCAATATATTCATGGTAATCAAAAGCAATCAGTTTCTATACTGTAAAACTTCTCAGACCTTCTAAAATCCTGGTAAGCATGTTAAACATTCCAAAGTATTTTGCGATAATTATCAAAATCTATCTGGACCACAAAATAGCAAATGCTGGATCAAAGTCCTAATATAAATAATTATATTCTTTTTACAAAAAATTGTATTTCCATGATCACAGTTCTACCACTGAAACCATTTTAAAAAATTAAACTCCCATCTCCTAAAACAAACAAAATGTTTTCATATACGAAAGTCATGTTAGGTGAATAGCTTTCATCTATAATCTATAAAGAACCTCTTCATATTAATAAAATTAAACCACAGAATCTATAACGAACAGGAAATTCACAGAAAACATGCAAGTGGTAAGTAAGCATATAAAGTTATGCAGCTTCACTAATAATCGAATACAAATTAAAACAAGATTACATTTTCTCCCTATATGTTTAACCAAGATTAGAAAGGCTGAGTATGTAGTTAAATATTGAATGTGTAGTGGGTAGCTCCTGTGGCTCAGCAAGTAGGGCGCAGGCCCCATATACCGAAGGTGGCGGGTTCAAGCCCGGCCTCGGCCGAACTGCAAAAAAAAAAAAAAAAAAAAAATAGCCGGGCACTGTGGCGGGCGCCTGTAGTCCCAGCTACTTGGAGGCTGAAGCAAGAGAATCACCTAAACCCAAGAGCTGGAGGTTGCTGTGAGCAGTGTGACGCCACGGCACTCTACCTAGGGCGATAAAATGAGACTGTCTCTACCAAAAAAAAAAAAAAATTGAATGTGCAGTGTATATTCTACTATGTATCTTATCCTACTATATATATAGTAGAATAAGAAGGTCCAAACTACCCATAGGAATGTGACCACATGCAACCTTTATTGAAAACAACTTGGCAATTGTCCCTCAGATACTTTAAGTATTCATATATTTTATCCTAACAATTCTATCTCTAGACTTAATCCTATAAAAATCTTGCACAATGGTGCCCTGCAGCTCAGAGGGTAGGGCGCCAGCCACATACACCGAAGCTGGCAGGTTCGAACCCAGCCCAGGCCAGCTAAAACAATAATGACAACTGCAACGACAACAACAAAAAATAGCTGGGCATTGTGGCAGGCACCTGTAGGCCCAGCTACTTGGGAGTCTGAGGCAAGAGAATCACTTAAGCCCAAGAGTTTGAGGTTGCTGTGAGCTGTGACACCACTGCAATCTACCCAGAGTGACAGCTTGAAGCTGTCAAAACAAAGATGTTTGTTCTAAAAGTATTTGTAACAGTAAATATCTACCAAAAATTGGATATGATTCTACTAAATACATTCTGGTACAGCCATATAGAGAATGCTGCCATTTAAATAATGAAGTCAGGCTAGGCACAGTGGCTTACACCTATAATCCTAGGATTCTGGGAGGCCAAGGTGGGTAGATTGCTTGAGCTCAAGAGTTCGAAACCAGCCTGGACAAAAGCGAGATCCCATCTGTACTAAAAACAAAAAAAAACTAGCCAGGCATTATGGCAGGCGTCTGTAGTCCCAGCTATTGAGGAGGCTGAAGCAGGAGGATTGCTTTAGCTCAAGAGTTTAAAGTTGATGCCACAATACTCCACCCTGGAGCAACAGAGACTATGTCCCACACAAACAAAGGATATGTTAAATAAAATCTCAGACATTTAAAAAATAAATAAATAAATAAATAAAAAATAATACATGAAGGCAGGCGGTGCCTTTGGCTCAAAGGAGTAAGGCGCCGGCCCCATATGCCCAAGGTGGCGGGTTCAAACTTGGTCCCAGCCAAAAACTGCAAAAAAAAAAAAACAAACATGAAGTCAATCTATTTATACTGGTAACAAAGAGCAGAAGAAACTACACTACCACAAGACATATGCGCAACTAAATGCTAAACTTATCTCAAGCACCTCTGCTTGATACATCTGAGATAATACTCCATTGTACAATAATAAGAGGAAATATAACACTGCAAGCTGTGACAATGCATACTCTTTGCCCTTCAAACGTATATAATGAATGTGATCAGTTTAGGTAGTGAAACAAAAAGGTCCTACTTCTCTAATGTCAAGCTTCTGAATCATTCTAACCAAAGAGCACACTGATGGAAAGCACAATAATTTTACAGTATTATCATTTGCAACTTGGCCAAACGAATTAATTAATACTATTCAAGAAAACCTAAAACCAGAAATAAACTAGATGTTGTGGCTGAAAAAAAGATAAAAGCTGTTAAACCAATCTCAAACTTTTATGTTTATTAAAAAAAAAAAAATTCTTGATTATTCCAAGCAACAGATTTTACATAAATTACACAAGCAATAGAGTCAGGATTTCTACATGCATCACTTAATCTTCCTTAGAGAAATTAAGTAATTTGGCCAAAGATTCCAAAAAGAGTAAGCTACGAGGCCACCACTTAAATCCAAGTCTGTAGAATTAACACACATCAAACTTGTAAAGTCCATTTTTTTTGGAGGCCAGAGTACAGTGGCATAATCACAACTCACTACACGCTCAAAATCCTGGGCTCAAGAGATCCTCCTGCCTCAGCCTCTTAAGTAGTTGAAACTAAAGGCATGGGCCACCATGCCCAGCTAATTTCTTTTTTTGTTTTAGTAGAATAAAGATGGGGTCTTTCTCTTACTCAGGCTAGTTTTGAACTCCTGTCCTCAACTGATGATCCTCTTGCCTCCATCTCCTAGAAGGCTAGGATTACAGGTGTGAGCCAATGTGACCGGCCTGAAATACTATGTATATTCTTTAGCACACATATGACAATTTGTAAAACTTCTTATATTTTGAATATACAATTAGTAAAATTCAGTTGAATGAGGAAAGTTACTACATCTAGGAATGAAAAATACACACATATCTAGCTGTGTATTAGCTTCCTAATGCCTAGGAATGAAAAATACACAGGTATCTATCAAATATAACTTTTGGCCATCTTTGGAAAGCCTCTCTATTCTAATTTGATTTTTCATACTCTAATGACTATGCTTGTTGCTTCATTAAATACACATCTTTAAGGCAATATCTTTCCAAGTTATCATATGACATTTAGTCCCAATCTGTATTCATCGAAGAAACAGATTCTGTATGCCCACTCTCAGGCATTGCTCTAGGCACAAAGTAGCAGTGAGCAAAACAGACTTCCTGCCTTTTCAGAGCTTTTCAAATTCTAGTGGACTTTATGCTCTATGAGGCCTGACAATTAAAATCCCAGAAAAAGTGCTATGCATCTCCCTTGCCGAATATCACTATAGTCATCTTAGAAGTATTTCCCTTGGGGCTCGGCGCCTGTGGCTCAACGGGCTAAGGCGCCAGCCACGTACACCTGAGCTGGCTGGTTCGAATCCAGCCTGGGCCTGCCAAACAACAATGATGGATGCAACCAAAAAATGGCTGGGCATTGTGGCGGGCGCCTGTAGTCCCAGCTACTTTGGAGGCAGAGGCAGGTGACTCGTTTGAGCCCAGGAATTAGAGGTTGCTGTGAGCTGTGATGCCACAGCACTCTACCCAGGGGACAGCTTGAGACTCTGTCTCAAAAGAAAAAAGAAGTATTTCCCTTGGGAATTTATGCACTGATGCCCACACCTAGTCTAACCCTCAAAGCAATTTTGGAATTCTTCTTCTGGAATGGCCATTACAGCTGTCACTATAATTACCCCTGAAGGAAAGAATTTCATTAAAATGTCTCCCTTTCAATATTTCTTTGATCTTCAGGTAAAGAAAAAAGTCACTGGGAGCCAGATCAGATGAGTAAGGGAAGTGTTACAATACAGTTGTTAACTGGCTAAAACTCACTCACAGACAGTGCCCTGTAAGCTGGTGCATCATCGTGATATAGGAGCCAGGAGTTGTTGGCGCAAAGTTCAGGTCCTTCTTGCCTTTTTCACTCGGCCTTTTCAGCACTTCCAAATAGTAAACTTGTTTAATGGTTTGTCCAGTTGGCACAAATTTATAATGAATAATCCTTCTGATATCAAAAAAGATTAACAATATTGTTTTGTCCCTTAATTTGGACTGATGGAACTTTTTTGGTCATGGCAAATTAGCTGACTTCCATCATGCACTTGGATGCTTTGTTTCAGGCTTGGATTGGTATACCCATGTTTCATCACCAGTGATAAGTGCCCAAAACATCATCTTGCCTCTCCAAAAGGTCTTGGCAAACTTTAATTATCCTTTGCTTTTGTTCATGGGTGAGATCCTTCAGGGCACATACCTTTCTCAAGCCAAGATTTTCTTTTCCTTTCTTTTTTCTTTTTTTTTTTTTTGAGACAAGAGTCTCACTATGTCACCTTTGGTAGAGTACTATGGCGTCACAGCTCACAGCAACCTCAAACTCTTGGACTTAAGCAATTCTCCTTCCTTAGTCTCCCAAGTAGCTGGGACGACAGGTGCTCCCCACAATGCCCAGCTATTTTTTGTGGTTGCTGCTGTCATTATTGTTTAGCAGGCCCGGACTGGGTTCGAACCCAACAATGCTGGTGCATGTGTCCGGTGCCCTAACCACTGATCCACAGGTGCAGAGCCTCATGCCAAGATTTGTGATTATGATTTCCTGACTATTTCTCTATCAGTATTACTTGGTCTGTTATGCTTCTCACAGTAAGCTAATGATTCTGATACACAACTCAAATTTTTGTAATGTTTCTGTCAGTTGTGCTCACTATTGGCCACCCTGACCTCTTCATCAAGTGATGCTTTCTCTCCCCTCAGAAAAACATTTAATCCATTTGTATACTGCTGTTTTTTTCATGGCATTATCCTCATAAACTTGGACTAACATGTTCCTGATTTCACTTCCACTCTTGCCAAGTTTAACAAGAAACCTAATGTTTGTTCATTTCTCTAATTCAAGCTCTAGCATTCTCCCAACAACACACAAAAACACGTAACAACACGAACACCACTCAGAAAGATACCATCACTTGTTGACAAAAACAGTTTTGGACCAGGATATACCAAGCTTATGCAATCTTACTGAGTTAATAAAGTGCTGCCAACATAAGCACAGGATGGCAACTTCACAAACTTAATTGTCATACATCATATATAAGTAAGTTTATGTAAGAAGATAGTGGTTCACTCTGAACACAAGTTTTTTGTTTTGTTTTTTTTCAGACAGAGTCTCAAGCTGTCACCCTAGATAGAGTGCTGTGGCATCACAGCTCACAGCAATCACCAATTCCTGGGCTTGAGCGAGTTTCCTGCCTCCGCCTCCCAAGTAGCTGGGACTACAGGCGCCTGCCACAACGCCTGGCCATTTTTTTTTTTTTTTTGGTTGCAGCCATCATTGTTGTTTGGCAGGCCCGGGCTGGATTTGAACCCGCCAGCTCAGGTGTATGTGGCTGGCGCCTTAGCCCGTTGAGCCACAGGAACCAAGCCTGAACACAAATTTTACTCTTAAGATTCAAAATGATAATATTTCAAGGATAGGTCTGCATGCTTTAGTCTCTGTACTAGTTTAAAAATTTTTTTTTCATTAAAAAGCTAACAATACCTTTTAAAGAATGATGAAGGAGGGAAGGGGAGAGGAATAGGAGGGGCGGGGGGTGGTTTGATAGAGGGAGGGTAAATAGTGGGACCACACCTACGGAGCATATTGCAAGGGTACAAGTCAAATCTATCAAGTATAGAACACAAAAGTCTTAACACTGTGATTAAGTAAATGAGGTGAAAGCTATGTTAATTAGTTGGATGTAAGCACTCCAATGTGTACAAAAAATCAACACATTGAATCCCACAAAGGCATAAATGTATTCATGATATATGTATATATGACTTAATAAAAGGGAAATAAAAACCAAAACAAATATGTTAATAAAAAATAAAAAAATACAAAGGAATGATGTCCGAAGACATTATATAATTCTGGGTTTTATTTTCTTTTTCAAGAAAAGCTTGAAATATAATTCTGTTACTATAAATAATACCCTTCTTTAACAGTAGCATGCAGTGTACCTTATTATGTAATAGCCAATCCCCTAAGTTAGAAGACCATTTCTCATTTTCTAAAAGTAATCTAAATGATAAATTGTGAAATAAAGTATCAATCCTTTAATTTCAACGAGACTCCTAAATTATGATGAGGAGCTTACTACCTTCACCTTTTTTACACAGCTTACTACCTTCACCTTTTTACACAGCTTACTACCTTCACCTTTTTTATTCATTTTCCAAGTTGAGAGAACATGGTAGGTAATGATAAGAGAAAGAAAGAAAAGAATTCTTGCACCAGTTTGCAAAGAGAAGATAACAACCAAAGCCACATCAAAACTATAACATAAAGAATGCAGCTAGACTTTAACCTGCTGTTTTTAGAAAACTACTACTACCACATAATCAGTTTCCACAAATATCACTGAAATAGTAATTACTGATACAATTAATATACTAAATAATTACCATTTAATTGTTCATTTTTAAAACAGAGTTCTCTGAATTAGTTTTTTTTCATTCTGTCACTTAACCAAGTTTTTAGTCTAAGACATTCCACAAACATTTCTTTTCCTTGAGTAGTAAACTCCACTAATAAAAAAATTGTTAAGTACCTTTCTTGATAAAGAGATAAATATGCAAAAGTATATTCCTATTCAAAAGAAGATTTTTGACTTTATCTCAACTCAGAGAAGAGTTAATAATATCTCAACAAATGCAAGGAAAAGTCTGAAAATCCAAAGTGTTTTCATTTACAGTCTTTTAATTTTTTCAAGCTTTTCTTTAAAAAAAAGAAAACTTTAAAATACAGCATCCTCTAATTTCTTCCACCTATTTAGGTGTAAACAAAAGAATGTTTAACATAAAATATGCAGCTTATTTTTGTAAAATATGTCTATAAAAGTTGTTTATAATAAAATGTGTATAAAAACTTCATTTATAAAACCATCGTAATAAATAACTTTTTCATTCAACACATAATACACAAAATTAAAATACTTTTAAATTTTAGAAGAAATTTAAATGGTTAAGAAAATAGATACTGCCAGAACATTGTAAAACTTCCCCTTTTTGGTGACTGTAATTTTCTGTGGTGTTTTTGATTCTGAAATAAAATTTAGTCTAGGCTCAGCACCTGTAGTTCAGCAGGCAGGGTGCCAACCACATACACCGGAGCTGGTGGGTTTGAATCCAGCTCAGGGCCTGCCAAACAATAATGATGATAACTATAACGAAAAAATAGCTGGACATTGTGGCAGGCGCTCGTAGTCCCAACTGCTTGGGAGACTGAGGCAAGAGAATCGCTTAGGCCCAAGAGTTGGAGGTTGCTGTGAGCTGTGATGCCACAGCACTCTACCCAAGGGGATAGCTTGAGACTCTGTCTCAAAAAACACAAAATAAAATAAAATTTGCTCTTTCTCCTGGTAACCAAAATGTATGGAGAAACATCGTGAACTCCTTTCTGATCTAGCACTGACTGCATCTTGCTGTTGTTTTGAAACTTTAATTGACCTAATAAAAAGAAAATAAACAATTTCCACCATGGGCACTAAATAATTTGGGGTAAAAAAGAAATAGAGCTAGTACCAGTTTTGCAAAACTACATGATTGACAACTTGTTTTATTATTTTTCTTTGTTTTCAGTGTAACTCATCAAAATTATAAAAAATCTCTTAATAAAATCTCTTACTTATAATATTAAGTAAAATTATATTACTTCATAAATAATTATCAACAGATTAACATTTATTTACTTCATCTGGGTATATTTCAGGGATCTATTTTTTATAATCAAAATCTAGAAAATTTTATTACAAATACATTTAATTCTATCTTACACTCTTAACCTCAGCATATCTTGTAAATGAAAACAGCTTTAAGTTGGCAATATGCCAAATGTTTTAATAGACAATTAGCAGAACAAAGCGCCACTTCCTGGCTTTTAGTTATTACTCACAGAATACATAAAAAAGAAACATTGTAACAATTTTATTCTCTAAGATTGGTAATAAATTTTAATGGACTCACATCACTCTTAAGACAAGAAAACAGCAGCACCTCTATTGAGCATTCTAATAGAAAATTATTTTGGAATTACTTTTCAGTGCTGATACACAGTATCAAAAAACATCAATAATAATAAAGAGAAATTCATATAAATGAATACATTCTTGTAAGTAAAGTGAACAATAGGGCAGACTTTTTAAAAGAGGTTGTACTTATAAAGATAAAATTATTATTTTCTCATTTTCTAGCTCTAAACCAAATATATTTGGGTATGCATTAATTGGCTTTAAAAAACAATTCAATAATACAGCATCCAAAAAAAAAAAAAAAAAAAGCCCAAAAGACACAGCTTAAAAAACTAAAGGAGCAATTTAATTTGTAAATGTAAAAAAGAGAAATTTAAACTAGTTTCAAATTCAACATTATCTTTTTATGGAAATGATTTTCACTTACTTAGAACTTACATTTTTATGAATCAGCTAAGAATATGATACAATCACTTTACTTTCAAAGGCTAATAATAGTACTCTAGTCAAGAGATACAAAGCTTAGTTACCTTGGTTTGGTTGCATATTCATATTTGGTCTGGGGCCATAGTTTCCCATTGGTTGTCCCTGACTCATTGTCATCTGATTCTGTACTGGCATGCTCTGTGATGATGGCACAGAATGGTTATAACCTCCCATGGATCCATGGCTACTTGAAGGCATATTCATGGAATTGTTTGTCATATTGAGTTGATTGGGTCCAGGTCCCTGCATAGGCATATGGTTAGGCCCTTTGAAGAAAAATGATGAGAACCAACATATGAAAGTTAAACAGATGGTCCATACAAAAGTGCTTTAAAAGGCTTTTTATTTTTTGCATCATGATAATAGCAATAGTAAACAATAACTTTAATTTCTCTGGCTTATAAAGGAGTATAACTATTACAGATAGCCTGCCACAAAAAACAAAATGTCATGTTAGCAACAATTGCATTGTTGCTCAAATGCTTCTTCAGCCTTAGGCTTGAATGTTTACATGGAGAAGACAACTCAAAATCCTAATTCAAGGTATGACCATGAATAGTTACGAAACTCCTAACTAGCTAACCCTACACTACCACTACCCCTTGCAGTTCTAAAAACAGTGTGTCTTGAGCTAAATGTGATTTGGCAAGAGGTTTCTTCTGACATCTGACTACAGACTGAAAAGTTGTTACGTTTTTATTCCTACTTCCATACTAGCTGGGAGTCCTCAATGTTGCAAGCCTTAGCAGGAAACAGGAGAAGGACACTAAAACACCACTGCACTCTTACAAGATCAGTCACACATCAATCATCTTACAAACAAATTTACCTTGCCTCTTTTGTACTGTGTTCTGTTGATTTTATTATACTCATCATCTTTGGACACCAATGTTATCAACAATACAATCAACTAGAAAAGAACACTACCTTAGTATACTAATTATTACTTTTTTTCTTTTTAATTTTTTAGAGACAGGGTCTTGCTTTGCTGCCAGACTGGAGTAGAGTGGCTCAGGCAAACCTCCTGCCTAGTCTCCCAGAGCACTGGGATTACAGGCATGAGTCACCATGCTCAACCTCTAATTACTAATTATAATAATAAATTGTTTTGTTATTTTAATTTACTTCCATTATTGCTAGTTATTTCTTTTTGTTAAGGAAAACAACTTTTGAATTTAGGAAGTAAAAATATTCTCTTGTTAAATATAGAGAATACTCCACCAAAAATTATAGCTATGAGTTGTTGCTGTTGTTACAAAAACCAAATAGCTTAAAAATACTTTTTACATTAAAAATTCAAACCAACAAAAGGTTAACTAAATTAACTAAATTAAGCATTCAATGGCCTAGAGATATCATTCTAGTGACCCCAAACCTAAAATGAATAAAGGAAAAGGTTCACTGTATAAAAAAGCTCACATTATTTTTCCGCTTTTAATTTTGCTTTAAAATCAATTCCCGTTTTTATATTATACTATAAATACAGGTATTCAAACAAATGTAAAATCAGTTTCAATATCAGTAAGAAAATACTAAATACACTAGCACTTTAGAGACTATTTTGTTTGTTTTCCCCTTCATGTTTTTCCCAGTGATACTGTTTCTGAGATGAATCAATTTTTAAGTAAATAAAAACTCAGGGAAATGTTATAGTACCTTTTTAAGAACAAATTTTAATTCTTAAGCCACAGCATAATGCCTTTTTTTCTCAAAAAGCATCTAAAGTCAACTGTATTACATAGTTTCAGACAGACTAAATTTAGCCAGTTCTGTTCATCAGAGGAATGCTGTGTGTCAGCTACATTAAAGCCCAAGGGCATCCTGATAAACACTGAATACAGGTCACGTAGCTCTGTAGCTAACAAACTCTAAGAGAGCTTGTACTCGGGGGCATTCAAAGCAGTTTTGTCATCAACAATCTAGTATCCCTTGAGCCCCCATGTCGTTTCAGTTGCTAAGCAACTCTGGTGTTAATGTCTTAGAGGAGAAAAACTTACCAGGCATCTGGCCGTTCATCTGGTTCTGCATGTGTGGTGCAGGAGGACCCCCACCTACCATTCCATCTGAAGGCATGTTGTGAGAGCGTGGAGGTGGGGGAGGGCCGCTCTGATTCATCCCTCCAGGACCCATAGGCATATTCTGTGTGGGTGGCTGAAAGAACACAGTTTAGTAAAACAAGAGAAACAGTTAGCCTAATATATTAAAGATGCATATGGTACAACAGTTGCCTAAAAATTACATAGGAACAAAACACAAATGCATTTCAATTTCTCCTAATGTATTTTAACCATGAACTTTATAACATCATATTTAACATATACCCCCAAACTTGAAAGTATGTTTTACTTTATAAAATCTCTATAATGAAAATAAAAAAAAAATCTCCTTCGAAACAAAAAGAATTCTCATTTATTATTTATAATGTTTATTGTTATATTTAAAATTATGTTAAAAAATTAACTTTCATTATTATTTGGATATAGTCATTATTAATGATGGATTTTACCTGAAAAGGTACAATAACAACCATGAAAAAGCCTTAAATCCGAAAATATGATATATTTTATACTATCGTTGGGAGGAATGGTGGCAGTAGAGGAATTTTTAAAACAAAGACAGCAAACAGTTCAGTTCAACATTTTTGTGCCGGTTACTGCTATAGATTGGAAACATTACTGATGGCCTCTGAGGGTACAGAGACAGCTGGCTCAAAAGGATGCCTTTGGCAAATTTCCTAATGAAATTTTGAAGAAAACCACTGACTAACCTTGAGAGTTCACAAAAGGGTGAAAGGAAAAACATAAATATAAGATGGTCTGCAACACCTGACTCCTTTGATAGAGCTATTTTGATGGCAAAAGCAAATGGTTAGTTTCCTTCTTAGCCCCCATGTTTAATCCTGCAGGAGAAGGAGGCATTTTTCTTTATAAATCTATCTCTCTCTGCTTTTTTTCTCTATTTCAATGTTCTAAATATAATACCCATTCTTATAACGTCACTGGTTCTCGCCACATTTTTAGATAGCCTTTTAATTATCGGGTACTCTTACAGACTTTCTGAACACAGTTCTCTCTGGCACACTTAAAATAGATATGCATTGTTCTTTAGCCATTACATGTAAACACTTAAACCTCCAATCGGTTAATACATACAATCAACAAACATTTATTTAGAGAAACAACCAAGTGCGGTTCTTATAGCACCTATTTTAAAATCTGGATTTTAATTTCTTTACTACTAAAGAAGTAAACTACTATCATTTTTTTCTCATCTTAAATTCTTTATCCAACTTTAACTTTGTTAAGTTTTCATTTTAAAAAATGAACTCAGTGTCTCATATCTTACTTTAAATTAGCCTTTGCCATCCTCTAAACTGGCTTGTCTTGGCCCTCTTCTGTCTGAAAACAAAAATCCTTCCTCCAATATTCTTATCCAAATTTTCTATTAAAAATTCATTTCTAACTCTGAAGAATGAGTCAACTTTTTATAATATAACTAATAAACATCATGAGTTGCCTTTGCCATCTTGATAGAATACCTTGTATCAAACAAATCTTCCTACTAAATAAAAGTCATGAAATCCAAACAAAATGTACAAACTATTTAAAGGCACTAAAGAACAACTTACACGGAGAAGAAAAGAAGGAGCTATAATTCTTGAAAGGAGAGAAGCATATAAGACTAACTGCACAATTACCTTGGTTTTGTTTTCTTCTTTTTTGGCTATATAACACGGAAAGAGTTCAAGTAGAAAACAAAAGGCAAACTGGACTGAGGAAAAGAGTCAGAAATTTTTTACTATCAAAGAGCTGGAAACTGAAGAAGAAATTCTAAGAGAAGAATCACAACAGGGAGAGAATTCAAGAAAACTAGAAGAAAACAACAGGAAGGCTAAAGAGCTAAGCAGAGATTTTAGCAGCTCCTCACTGCTAGAGTGGCAGACTGGAGTATAGGCCCCCCCCCAAGTTAGAAGACCTTCATAAACAACTCAAGCTTTCTATTGAGACTACGAAAGAGCCTCTCCTTAGACCACTGGTTCTC
Source organism: Perodicticus potto (assembly GCA_963574655.1). Taxonomy (NCBI): domain Eukaryota; kingdom Metazoa; phylum Chordata; class Mammalia; order Primates; family Lorisidae; genus Perodicticus; species Perodicticus potto. Next base: position 24,453 of record CAUYRH010128544.1, on the reverse strand, counting down.
AATCTTCCTAATGCCACAACCCTTTAATACAGCCCAAAGGGGTTGCGACCCACAGGTTGAAAACCACTGCCTTAGACTAAGGTGAAAAGTGAAATAAATCAGCCGTAACAAGTCTTAAAATCAAACCCTCAGCAGACTCAGTAAACTAGTATTTCACAAACCAGCGGAAACCTTAACTGTCTTTGGAAGAAAAGAACATTAATTAGACTTCCTAAAATTGTTCATGATGTCTGACATTCTTTAAAAATTAAAAGGCCTCCCCTCAAAAAAGTTAAAATTAAAAGGCATTCTAAAAAACAGTAATAAATGACCAGTACCCACTAGGATGCCAAGAACTAGAAAATAAAATCTCTGAAGATAAGAAATGGTTAATTAGAAACAGCAAAACAGAAGATTAGTGAGGAAATATATAAAAAACATGATTGTATGAATAGATACAAATGAGAGAAAATACAGAAAAAAGTTAAGACCTGTACAACATGATAAAATGGTCTAATACTCATCTAACTGGAGTTATAAATATGGAAGATACAGAGTGAAATACAAGCAGTATTTGAAGAATACTGGTAAAGAATTTTCTAAAGCTAAAGATAATGAGTCTCTAACATATAAACTATGAAGCTGTACAAACTTCAGCAGGCTGTAAAGAAAACCACATCTAGATGCATCAAAGTAGTAAAAACCAAAATGAAAGAGGAAATCTTAAAAGCAGCCAGAGAGGCGCGATGCCTGTGGCTCAAGCGGCTAAAGCGCCAGGCACATACACCTGAGCTGGCGGGTTCAAATCCAGCCCGGGCCTGCCAAAAACAACAATGACGGTTGCAACTAAAAAATAGCAGGGTGTTGTGGCAGGCGCCTATAGTCCTAGCTACTTGGGAAGCGAATGCAGGAGAATCACTTGAGTCCAGAAATTGGAGGATGCTGCAAGCTGTGATGCCCCAGCACTCTACCCAGGGTGACAGCTTGAGGCTCTGCCTTAAAAAAAAAAAAGGCAGCCAGAGAAAATAAAAACATGTTACTGTGAGCAGCAATAAAGCTCCTAGCACTCTGGGAGGCAGAGGCAAGTGGATTGCTTGAACTCAGGGAGTCAAAACCAGCCTAAGCAAAAGTGTGACCATCTCTACTGAAAACAGAAAAACAAGCTGGGCTTCATGATGGGTGCCTAAAGTTCCAGCTACTCAGGAGCCTGAGGCAAGAGGATCGCTTGAGTCCAAGAGTTTAAGGTTGCTGTGAGCTACGATGCCACAGCACTCTACCCAGGATGACAGAGTGAGATTCTGCCTCAAAAAAAAAAAATGAAATAATAGAAGATAATAAGAAAATTAACCAATCAACCTAGAATTCTGTACTAAAAGAAAATATTCTTTGTGTAAAAATGAAATAAAAATAGTTTCAGACGAAGAAAAGGTAAAAGAACTTGTTAGAAGGATACATGAAACTAAAAGAAAATGATACCACATGGAAGCAGAGAACTGTAGTAGATAATGGAAAAGAATGGAAAGGTAAATATGTATTGATAAATATGTTAATCTTGGCATTTAAAATATGAGTAACAATGTATAAAATGTAGAACTAAAGTAACACAAAAAATAGCACACTAAACGAAGTTAAATTATTGAAAGATGCTAGCATTTTTCAACAAGTGTATAGCTCACACCTGTATCCTAGAACTTTGGGAGGCCAAGACAGTAGCATTGCTTGAGACCCAAAGTTCAAGACCAGCCCGGGCAATATGTAGGAAGATATCCTTCTCTACAAAAAAATTAAAAAAAAAATCAGCAGGTCACAGTAGCATGGCACCTGTAGTGCTAGCCAGTTCGGAGGCTGAGATAGGAGGATTATTTGAACCTAGTAGATTGAGGTTGCAGTGAGCTATGATGACACCCTTGCCCTCTAGCCCAGGCAAGAAAGTGAGTCCCTATCTCAAAAGAAAAATAATAATTAAAAGAATGAATAAAATTAGGAAATCCAAAAGCTAATTATTTGAAAATATCAATAACTGATAACCCCTAGTAGGAATATTAAAAAAGGAAAGAATTTAAATGTTAGAGAAACTAAAAGAAAGGGACACCAGTATATATCCTACAGACATTAAGAAAACAGTAGGAAGGGCTTGGCGCCTGTGGCCCACGCCGTTAAGGCACCAGCCACATACACCTGAGCTGGTGGGTTCCAGCCTGGGCCTGCCAAACAACGACAGCTGAAACCAAATCATAGCAAGGCGTTGTGGTGGGTGCCTGTAGCCCCAACTGCTTGGGAGGCTGTGGCAAGAGAATCGCTTGAGCCCAGGAGTTGGGAGGTTGCTGTGAGCTGTGTGATGCCACAGCACTCTACTGAGGGTGATAAAGTGAGACTCTGTCTCTACAAAAAAAAAAAGAAAACACTAAGAAGACATTAAAAATGACTTTATGACCATGCATCCAATAATGTAGGTGACAGGAATCAAATTCTATGAAAAACATAGTTTACCCAAACTGGCACAAGGTGTCTAAGAAAATCTACACAATCCTTTGCTAGAAAAATTGAATGCATAATTTCAAATCTTCCCCAAAGAAATCTCCTGACTAGATGACTTCACTAAGGAATTCTTCTAAAGCATTAAAAAATAAATAATATCTAACACCAATCATATGCAATCTTCCAGGGAACAACAAAAAAAAAAGTGATTAATTTTCCAATTCTTTATGAGGTCACAAGAATCTGATGAGGACAAGAGGGTAAATTACAGACCAATGTTATCTCCCATGAATACAGACAAAAATCCTAAACAAAATTCTAGCAAATCAAAGCCAGACTTATTAAAAAGAAGATACTTGATAACTAACAAGGTTTATTTCAAGAATGCAGATTTAACTTTTGAAAATTCATCAAAGTAATCCACCAAATTATCAAAGTAAAACCCATATAATCATCTCAATAGATAAAGAAAAAAAATATGATAAAATACAATACTCATAATAAAAAACTTCCAAAATAAAGAACAGAAGGAGCTGGGACTACAAACTAATATAACCTTTTTGGAAGGAAGTATAGAGAATCCTCAAAGAATTCAAATTACACCTCCCATTTGATCCTGCAGTCCCATTAATAGGCAACTACTAGAAGAAAAAAAAATCCTTTGTCATAAGGACATTTGCACTAGACTATTTATTGCAGCTCAATTGACAATCGCCAATATGTGGAAAAAGTTAATGCCCACCAACCCAGGAATGGATTAACAAGCTGTGGTATATGTCTACCATGGAATACTATTCAGCCATTAAAAAAGACAGAGGCTTTACATCTTTTATATTAACCTGGATGAAGCTGCAACACTTTCTTCTTAGTAAAGTATCACAAGAAAGGAGAAGCAAGAATCTAATGTACTCAGTTCTAACATGAAGCCTGTAGATGATGTAATACATACCCACATAAGAGAAAAACTCAATTCAAGGTATGAGGTGAGGGAAGGCGGGAGTGAGGAGAGGGGAGGAGGGAGTGGGTACAATGTTAGGGTATACAGCATGTCTCTTGGGGGTGGGGCACAATTATAAGAGGGACTTTACCTAACAAATGCAAACATTCTAACCTAATTCTTAGTACCTTCGATTAACCTGAAACAATAAAAAAAAGAATGATATTGAAACAAAACAAAAGAAGGAACATTCTTAATCTAGTAAGCCTATTGTATAAGTTAGCCACAATGGATGGCTCACACCTATAATCCTACCACTTTGGGAGGCCGAGGCAGGATGATTGCTTGAGGTAAGGAGTTCAAGATCAGACTAAGCAAGAGACTCCCTCTCTATAAAAAATAAAAATATTAGCTGGGCATGGTAACGCACAACTGTAATCCCAGCTACTCAGAACACTGAGGAGGGAAGATCGCTTGAGCCCAGGAGTTTGAGGTTGCAAATGACACTGCACTCTAGCATGGGTGACAGAATAAGAACCTGTCTCAAAGAAAAAGGGAAAAAATGGCAATGTATAAAAATTTTATATCGAATATCCTCTTACTAATGAAAATATTGGACTCTTTTCACTTGAATTAAGAAATAAGACAAGAGGACAAGCATAGGGGCTCACTCCTAAATCCTACACTCTGGGAAGCAGAGGCTGGAGAATCACTTGAGGTCAGGAGTTCAAGACAAGACTAAGCATACAGAGAACCCATTTCTAGTAAAAGTAGAAAAATAAGCCAGGTGAGGTGATACACGCCTGTAGGCCCAGCTACTCAGGAGGCTGAGGCAGAAGGATTCCTTGAGCCCAGGAGCCTGAGGCTGCTGTGAACAAGGGTGAAATCACAGCACTCTAACCTGGGTAGAGCAAGCCTCTGTCTCCAAAAAAATAAATAAATAAATAATAAGAAGAAGAAGAAATAAAAATATCCATCAATACCAATTCTATCAAACAAAACAAATAAACCAACAAACCAATTAACAGTATGAAGTATAAAAATAAAATAGAAAAGTAAGCAAAAAGAAATAAAGATCAGAAAAGAATTATAATTGTTATTATTAGCTGAGTGCATAGAAAACCCAACAGAACCTGTAATAAACTATTAGAATAAATGAATATAACAAGATAACGGATACAAGATCAATATACACAAAATAGCTATTCCTATGCACTTCCAACATACAATTAGAAAGTGAAATTTTAAAACTGATTGCACGATGACATCTAAAAAAATCAAATCACTAGGAATAAACCTAACTAAAGATATGTAATACCTCTACACTGAAATACTTTTGAGAGAAATTAAAGAGTTTATTAAACGAAGGAATATGCCATTTTCATTGACTGGACGATTTAATATTGTGAAGAGAATCAGTTTCCTAGAGATTCCATGCAATCCTGTTCAAACCCCCAGGAGGCTTTTTGCAAAAATTCACAAGTTCATTCTAAATTTAAATGCAAATGCAAAGGACTTAGAATAGCTAGGACAATCTTAAAGACTACTACCCACCCATTATGAAGATTTATTGTGAGCTATAATAATTAAGACAGGGTTAGTGCAAGGATAGACAAATAGACCAAAAGAACACAATAGAGAGTTGAGAAAAAAAAACATACATTTAGTCACAGCAAAAGAACTTACATTCAATGCTTTAAAAATGGTCTTTCCAACAAATGGTGCTGGATCAAGTGAATATCATATGAACAAAAATGAACTTTGACTTCTAGCTGAAATCATACAGAAACTTAATTTGCAATGGCTTATGAATAAACAAACTTTTAGAAGAAAATATATACATATCTTCATGATCTTGATAAAGAAAATGATTTCTTACTCAATATATAGAAAAAATTACCCATTAAGAAGAAGACTGATAAACTGGACTTCATTTAAATTAGAAACCGTGATTATCAGACACCATTAAAAGAATAAGGAGGCAAAATGAAAGATATTCTCAATATAGAGAGCCAACAAAAGACCTGTTCCAGAGCACAGACAGAACTCTTAAAAAATCAATGATTTTAAAAAAGACAACCCAATTTAAAAATGGGTAGAAAAGAGATATTTAGAAAACATTTTTAGGGATGATACTGATTTGGAATGATAAATCTGGATTGTGGTGGTAGTTAAATGGATTTGTCAAAACTCGTATCTACACTTAAAATGGATGAATTATATCTAAAATGTCACTTCTCTCCTGTCACATCCCGCAATCCCTGATGCTCTTCCTTCATAGCACTTAATACCATTGTAATTTCAAATGTGTTTGCCTAAGTATTTACTGTCTGTCTTCCTTGTTATATGTTAAGTTCCGTAAGGATTGATCCACGATTATATTAGCTCATGATTGGAGCCCCTAGTCATCTAGTATCAAACAGAGGCATCTAGTAAATGTTTGTTAAATGAAAAATGATCCTAAAATATAAACAACACTTCAAAATTAAATTAGAAGACAGTATCTTCCTATCAACTTCCATAATTTGTTTACCATCAAAATTGTCTATTCCACCTTCGCATCTCTATTTGAAGTGAGACATGAATCTCTCACTTCAGACATGAATCTCTAATATTGCCTCCACCTTCAAATTGCCTTATCAATAGTTTTAGTAGTGGAAATTCCATCTTTCCAGTTGCTCCGACAAAAACCACGGAGTCATTCCAAACACCTCTTTTTCTCTTATCCCCCATCCCCACATTCATTTTTCAGCATAGCCTTATGCTTTCTTTAAAATATACCCAGAATTTGATCACTTCTACCACCACTTCCCTCTGCTACTGCCCTCATGCTTGCTGCCATCATGCCTCTCACTTTAATTATTACAGTAGCCTCCTAACTGTATTCACTGCTTTGATCCATGCTTCTCTATATTATATTCTCCACACATTTAGTAAGAATGAGTTTGTTATACCAATTCGTTCTTTTGTTAGAAATCTTCCTATAGCTTCCAATTTTAGAGTAAAAGTCAAAGTCCTTACAACAGCCCTGAATTATGTCCACACATCACCTCGTTACCTTAATTTATTCTGTTCCAGACACAACTTTTATACTATTCCTTGAACAAGCCAGAACAGCTTCATCTAAGAACCATTCCACTACTTGTTTCCTAAACACTCTTCCTTAGATCTTTGTTCAAACATCACTTTCTCAACAAATTCTATCCTTACCACTCTATTTCATATTGTAAATTCCATCCTCAAGAACATCCATTCCCAAAATACCTATCCTGCTCTAATTTTCCTCTTTCCATAGCTCTTACCATCTTTCAACATGCTGACTTTACTTATTACACCTGTCTTGCTTAATAGAATATAAAACCCAAAAAAGTATAACACTTGTCTGTTTTGTTCATTGATGTTCCAAAAGTACCTAACTACTATTGTCTGACACGCAGCAGACAATTAATAAACATTTATAAATAAACTCCCAAATTTAAATGGCCACAAAAACACAAATAACTCCATTAAATTATTGCCACTGTTTCTTTCTTTTTTATTTTTTTTGAGACAGAGCCTCAAGCTGTCACCCTGGAGAGAGTGCAGTGGCATCACAGCTCACAGCAACCTCTAATTCCTGGGCTCAAGCGAGTCTCCTGCCTCAGCCTCCCAAGTAGCTGGGACTACAGGCGCCCACCCCAACGCCCGGCCATTTTTTGGTTGCAGCCGTCATTGTTATTTGGCAGGCCCAGGCTGGATTCGAACCAGCCAGCTCAGGTGTACGTGGCTGGCGCCTTAGCCCGTTGAGCCACAGGCACCGAGCCTCCACTGTTTCTTTAAAATACAAACATCACTGTGGAATATACTTTTTAGATTAATAATCCTTTATCTGTGTAACTATCATTAGCATAACTGTCATTAATATAGTTCCCCACAAGGAGGCACTAAAATGACACAGAAATAAACAGGAGATTCAAAAATAAATTATTATTCAAAATAGGTGATATACATAAAACTTTCTAAAGATCATAAAGACATAATTTATATATACATGAACAAAAGGGACTTGATTAGTCAGCAAAAGTAGATCCAAAAACTCCATCAATATCATACCCACTTCCTAGTCCTAAGTCAGTCTCCCACACGTACATCTAAGAGGTCCCTTCTATTCTTCATTCATTCCCACAAGAAATTTCAGGATGCCATCATGGGTAGCTTTGAATCTATGCAAGTTTTAGACCTTACCAACTTACTAATTTCCCCAACTTAATAATATTATCAATTATCATCATGAAATCTTGTCCCCCCACAAAAGACAGGTAACAGAAAACTCAGTCCTATCATAAAACCTGACCAACTGAACTTCTATAACTAATAATTTTTCTCACTTACTTTCATAGTATGATGATCTCCAAATTTCTGGGCTTAGGCCCCAGAATGATTCATCTACAAACTATACTCTCATCAGTTTTAGTACCAGGCTCCTCATGAAATTCAATCTTTCTCTATTTTATAAATAGCAAACATTCCCACCACAACAAATGCGACACACACTTTATCTCTCTACCCAACCCAGAGGATGTCAAATACTAAAAAGTCACGCTACATTCAAACATGGTAATTTAAAATAACAAAAAGGAAATGCTTTAATCTTCCCAGAACAAGGGAATTCTCTGGAATTCAAACAAAATACAAAAACAAATCCACTCCTAAAATATGCCAAAATAGTACTCTAAGCCTTTCTTAAAGGTTGTAATAACTCCATCTGTTAAGAAACAGGAAAAAAAAAAAAAAAACAGAAAAATATATGTTTAATTTTGCATGTATTTGCTATGTTATTTTTGTATCTATACCAATTTGGTTCAACTACGAAAGTAATGTATGATCATTATTGAAAAGAAACAAATACAACTAGGAACCAATCTCAAAGTTTGGTATGCATATCTCCAGAAACATTTTACCCATACAGATGATACACAGCATGTATTTACTTTTTACAATTAGGGTCCCAGTATTTTTTTTTTTTTAAAAGAAACAGGGTCTCACTTTGTAACCCAGGCTGGAGTGCAGTGGCATCATCATAGCTCAGTAACCTCAAACTCCTGGGCTTAAACAATCCTCCTACCTTAGCTACCCAAGTAGCTAAAACCTTACGGGTGCATGCCAACATACCTGGCTAATTCTTTAATATTTTTGTAGAGATGGGGCCTCACTATGCTGTTACCCACGCTGGTCCTGAACTCCTGAGCCCAAGTGATTCTCCCATTAATTATCCCTTGACCTTCCAACATGCTGGGATTACAGCCATGGGCCACCATGCCTGGCCCTGTGATTTATTTATTCTATTATAGACATTATTTTTTATTAGTATCCAACTTGACATCACTTAAAAGTGTAAGATTCAACTGAAAAGCAGTTATAGTTTTTAACTTATACTCAATACTGACACTTGTTCCTAGTTCGGGTTTTTTCTTTTTTTGCTAATATAAATAATACTTCATTAAATAGCTTTATATAAATACCTTGTGTACTTGTGCAAATAATAGTGGATTACTTAATTTTTCTTTCTTAACTATATAGAAAAGAAATTCTGTTCATTATGGAGAGAGCTAGATATGTTATTTTTTCAATTAATGTCATGGGGCCAACCTTCAGGTTCCCTGGTACGTCTGCAAGTTATTTTCACTGATTCATTAATACAGTTCTGAAAAAATACCAAATACCAAATTTCACACACACGCATTTCTACTCTTTATAGTAGGCTAAGAGAGTCATCTGAATTTTATATATACTGTCCAAAGAACAGTTAACATGACTTTTTTTTGATGAGATATATGAAAGAAAAGACAGGCAAGGTGCTGGTAAAATGCTCCCTGTTATCAATCCAGAAAAATGTGCCCCCCTAGAGCAATTCTTCACAAAATACAGAGTTGCTTCCTTTGTGGAACTTGCCCTAGTCCTCAATAGCAGAACTCATCAATTCTACTGTTTCAATGCATTATAAATACACAGTATTTCTAAAATGGCATGTATCAGCCAGGCGTGGTGGCTCATGTCTGTAATCCTAACACTATAGGAGGCTGACGCGGGTGGATTGCTTGAGCTCACAAGTTTGAGACTAGCCTGAACCAGAGCAAGACCCCCTTCTCTAAAAATAGCCAGGCATCATGGCGGGTACCTGTAGTCCCACCTATTCGGGAGGCTGAAGCAAAAGAATTGCTTGAGCCCAAGAGTTTGAGGTTGCTGTGAACTATACCACTGCACTCTACCGAGGGTGACAAAGGAAGACTGTCTCAAAAATAAATAACTAAAATAAAATAAATTGGCATGTATTATTACTATGTCACTATTTTTTGAGTTGTCTTTTAATTATAAAGTTTTATAGTATATATAAAAAGGTTTTGTTTTACATTTTTAAAGGAATTAGATCAGTATTTTTATAGTCTCCCTCTTTCCTTTTATTTTCAACAAAGCCTCCCTTACCTCAAGATTATGTAAATATTGATGTCTTAATTTATACAGAATCTCATAAAAATAAACATTTCAGAGACATTTCATTTATAGTTTTGCTTCCTGTTTTTAATATCAAAATGTCTTAATTAGACTTTTTTTATTGTGCAGCACCATACTGGGTATAACAGAAAGAAAGAGACTTGGGGACCAAGCCATAGCAGGAGAAAGGGGAGAACTCTTGTTATGACCATCATGCTTCTGACTAAGGGAACTAAGTGCTTAAACTAAGTGCTTATACTCACTTAAGACAGGAAATATGAAAATGCTGGCTGTGGACATTTTCCCCTTTTCATGGCAGGGAATAACAAAGGGGAAATGAGTTTTGTCTATATTGTGTTGAGATGTTGGTGAAATATCCAAGTGGATATGTCTATTGGAAGCTGAACTCATGTCTCACACACATCTATAAAGATCTGTATTTGGGAACCATCAATGTATAGGTAGAACCTGAAGTCAAGACTATGAGAAACCAGGAGTATGGATGAAATCTCCCAGGAACAATGTGTACAGTGAGAAAATGCTCAAGAGGAGAAAATCAACATATGACGGGCATGTCAAGGATGATGAGCTGAGCAGCCAGAAAGTTTAGTAAAGAAGAAAACTATTACAGAAGCTAAAGAACAACTTTCAAAGGAGAAAACAAAAGACATTATCATTCTTACCACATGGGGAGTATTATGTTTACCAATCATTTAAAACATTATAAAAAAGGTATCAGTATTTAAGAAAAATCATTTTCATCACTTTAAATGAGACTATAGATCCTTTCATTTTTTAAAAGTTGTAATAGTAGGGAGTCTTTCACCCAGTGAACACTCTTGTTTGGTTTATCGAAGATTAGATAGCTGTAAGTTGTTGGTTTCATTTCCAGGTTTTCTATACGATTCCAAGTTATCTATGTCTCTATTTTTGTGCCAGTACCATGTTGTCAGAGGTTCTTTAAAATGTATTCTGATGGTGGTATCTTATTGTTTTTTTCCTCCTATAAAGAGTAATTCTTCCATTTTATATATATTTTTTGTTACTTGGATAGAGTAAAAATTTGTACTGATTTAATAGCAATATCAATGACGTAAATAATAATGTAAACCAATTTTAACACAGTGTACTAGGTACTGTGTGAAGCTTTAACATGATTGAAATCCAGGTCTCCCGATTTTGATACTGCAACAGCGTTCATTTATTTGCGCATCTATTTATTTATTTTGCATTTTTTCAAAAGCATTCTTGAAACGTATATGTTGGGGACCAAGTTGTGTACTTAAAATAGTTAATTTAAATTATGTGTTAGTGGAGTACTACTTCTCTTTCCATTACAGTAAAACTTCAAAAGAGGTGATATTTGTACTGAAACTTGAAGAATGATCAGTAGAAAAGTAAGATGGTCACACTCTGATGAAAGAAAGAAATGTTCAGAGATTTAGATGCAGAAATATAACATGTTTCAGAAATGGCACATTTTTCCATGTTTGTTCTTAGGACAGAGGATGATAATTTGGGTACAGATTATAAATAGTGAAATTACATGTAAGGGAGTGTGAAATTTCATCTTTGGGTTCCAAAGAGCTTTTCAGTTTGTGGGCCCAATAAAGGATTTAGTTGGTGGTGATATAATTTATTTGTTAATTAGAAAGATGAGGGGGACTGACAGTACATGGGATGAATTAAAGGAGAGGAAAATGCCAATTGAAGTATTGTAGATGAAGGCTCATAAAGGTCTGAAGTGAGGCAATGTGACGGGTTGAAAGATTATGTTGGGGAAGTGTTTATTAGGTAGAAATATTAGAAGTTGGTGGTTATGGGCAAAAAAATAGATCATTATAATGAGCCTAACATGGCCTTTTGCAAACGGTAATAAATGGCTACTAAGGAGGCATGGAGAGTTCTAGAAATGTTGAATTTAAGGTATTACCAAAGAGACATTCAGGTTGAAAAGTAGGTTAAGCAGTTGGATATAGGGAGTCTGCAGCTCAGGAAAGAATAGAAACCTTCAGATATTGACTAGGGCGTTGACTGGATATCAATAGTACTTGAAAATATAGTGAAATTTTAGATGAAGAGAACGGAACTAGGCCAAACACGGTGGCTTACACCTGTAATTCTAGCACTCTAGGAGGCTGAGACAGGTGGATTGTTTGAGCTGCAGAGTTTGAGACTCAGACTGATCAAGAGTGAGATCCTGTCTCTGTTGAAAAAGTAGATAAAATAGCTGGGTGTTGTGGTGGACACTTGTCTCAGCTACAGGAAAGGCTGAGGCAAGAGTTTTGCTTGAGCCCAAGAGTTTGAGGTTGCCATGAGCTATGATGATGCCACAGCAGTCTACCCAGGGGGATAGAGTGACACTCTGTCTCAAAAGAAGGAAGGAAGATACAGATCATCATAGTCTGGCTTTAATATTGTTAAGGAATCCTTCTCCACTCTGGTGGACTGTTTGAGGTTGCAGACTATTACAGAAAGTGTGGGAGAAGTTAAACCCCAACCTTGTGTTGGTCATTTTTTGTTTTATTTTATTTTGATGTTATATATTGACAACAACTTTCCTTAGAACTTTGACCCCAAGTTGACAGGAGAAACCTATTCTCTATAACCATTGGGTATACTCTTCTATGACATTTGTGTTTTTGTGATAACTGTGTCTGCCCCTTCTTATAAATACCTTGCACATCTCACTGAAGATGGTCTTCTACACATCTACATTCATGTGATCACTACATAGGACTCTTTTTCTAGAAGCAAGGTAATTGCTTTATACTCTAATAACTCTTTGGGGTTGTGAATCTTCCTGTTCTTTGGATTCTCTGGTAGTAGCTCTTGATATCATTCAATACAGACTCAGTTGCCACCAACTGGCAAGATACCCCTTGTTAACTTTTGGTTCATCACCTTTCAATGTAATGAAACCAGCCTTTGTGCTGGTTTAGTTTCTTAAGCTGTCACGTAATTTAAAGTACTGAATTTCTTAAACTCTGTATCTCGTTATTTCTCACTCTCCAGACATTTCACAAATAGTTATTTTTTGATGTAATTTCACATTTGTTCTCATGACTTGTAAAATCATTTTCTGTTACTTTGAATGTGAATTCCAAAAAGTTTTCTACAGTATATTTCTTGTGAATGAAACCTTCACTGGGTGACTTTTATATGAGGGATGGGGATTTTCAACAGTGGTTATCATCTCTTATCAGTAACTTCAGAAGAATTTCTGCCTTTTTTCCCCTTGCTTTTTTGTCCACTGGGATGGGTCTTTATTATTTACTAAATTCCCAGGGGAAACTCACATGTAAATTTGTAGTATAATGGCAACATAGAATATATGGCAATTATTTTATAGAAAATAAGTTTGAGATTTTATAAATTATAGGAAATGTGTAGTATTGTAACCTTTTCTCAAGTACAGAATATTGCAATTTCTTATTTTCTGAAATGTCTTTAAAAACAAAAACTGACTATTATCCAGCACACTTTCTACTGTTAACCACTTGGGAATAAAAAATTTAAATAGAAAACATAAGACTAAAAAAATGGTTGTAACTCTACTTTTTATTCAGTTTAAATTTCTCTTTATGTAATCCCTTTTATTTTTATCTCAAGGACTAATGTATCTTAAATTGAAGTTAACAAAAAAATGTCAGATACCTATTAGGAATCATAGACATTTTATCTGAATAAAATCTTCCTAAAACACAAGATAGATCACACTATTACTGTGTTACTTTTTACTATTACATTAAAAATTGAGAATATATAAATATCATTTACATATTTTCCAAGGTGCAGACTGCACCTTGTCAGAAAAGAGGAATGCTGAGCAAATTCTTGCAATAAGTTTCATTTCCCAATAGTGAATTAAGCCACAAGATCTGCTGCAGGCACATTAGCCAAATGTCTTATCTCTGAATAGCTCTTCTTACAGATGTATAGTGTATTTCATTTTCTATTATTTTTATTATAACCTCATTTCAAAATGGGTTATTGTTATGGAACAAAAAGCAATGCAGGAGTTCAGGAAAAAATAGTATTTACAATTGAGTGAAATTTTAACTGAATCTTCCAGTATCTATTAAACATTATTATTCACAAATGGTATAAAACTTATATATGTATATGTTCAGGTGTTTATACTTGAGAAATAGCTTCTAGACAATTGAATTTCTAAAAATTGCTCCAGTCTTGGCCCATAATGTCATGCACATTTCTTGTTCTCTTACATGGCTGGCTTTAACAATTAAGGATGTCAAGGATTATTTTAATGATTGAAGAGTATTAGACTTCACTGTGTTAAGAAAAAATTCAAATAATTCAAGACACACCTCACACTGTGTTGTTTTGATGTCTTTTGCTGGATATCTATAAAAATAAATGAAAGTTTGACATTCAAAATAATCCTGATTTGCTTGTCCTCTAATGTATATGATGATGTCTGACATTATTCGATGGATTAAAGCACTTGTGTGAATGCATGGATGTGCACACATGTGTATGTATGTTCATCTGTCTTTTTGAGAGAGACAGATAGACATAGTAAAAGGAGCATTAAGATAAAAGTAAGAATGTTTTAATAGTTATATATTGGGCTTATTTACAAACTTAATGTCATATATTCTTAGTTGTCTCTTAATTTTAGTAACTAACTTACATAGTAGAAGTTTTCACTTGGTGTGTATGGCTTTATGGAACAGGACTGTGTATATAAAAACTTGGCGTTTGTACTTATTTAGTTCATACAAACATTCTTATCCTGGCTCTCTTCTCTTTATGCACTTTGATCTTTCTCTTAGCTTTTCTGATTGCTTTATTAACGACTACTATTATCAATATTAGTCATTATTAATACAAGGAACCCTCAACCTCAGTTGACCAGAAGACTCAGAGAGTAGGAGCTTCTAGTACACTTAAATGTCTAACAACATTGATACTTGCATGAAAAAATTCCTTTAGGCAGAAGATTTTTATTTTGTACTACTCTTACAACTCAGTGTTTCTGGAAAGGTTTAAAGAATGTATATTATTTCTCTAATATATAGATTCTTAGCACCTTTCAGTGACAATCTTTTTTATATGACATTTTAAATGTTATTAGGTTGTTTGTAAAAATTCTAATATTGGAAATGAAATAGTGAATGTCAATATGCATCCAGTGGACATTGAGAAGGGAATATATGAGCAAGTCTATGCTCATAGTTTGATAATCTAGATGAATGTTGACCAAGTCCTTGAAAAACACAGTCTGTCAAAGCACAAGAAGGAATGGACAATTTGAATAGGCTTGTATCTAAAAAGAAATTGAATCAATAATGAATACCTTTTCAAAATAGAAATCATTAGAGACTTATAAGAAATTATACCAATTCTCTATTACATCTTCCAAAATATAGAAGCAGGTGGGACATTTCTATGAGACTAGCATCCCCATAATAGTAACTGTAGGCAAAGATGTACAAGAAAAGAAAACTTAAGACAAATATTGCTTATAATCCTCAATAAATGTTACCAAATTAAAATTTTAAAATATGCAAGTAATTATTTATATTAATATGATTAATCATATTAATCAAAACTTCTCCTCTTAAAAAAAACAATGTCAAGAGAATTAGAAGACCCAATTATGTAAGGGTGGCTCAGTATTTGAAAATTAATATAATCATATCAACAGGCTAAAGAAGAAAACCAAATGAGCATAACAATAGATGCAGAAAAAGCTTTTGTCAAAATCCAACACTCATTCATGATACTTTTAGCAAACTGAAAATAGAGGGAAATTCTTCAATTTCATGATAAATATCTACAAAAACCTATAACTCACATCATACTTAATGGTAAGAAACTTAAGAGTTTATCACCAACTTTACAAACAAGCTCCCCCCCACTACTCCTTTTTAACAGCTCACTGGAAATCCTGGAAATGCAATAAAATTTAAAAAGTAGATTAGTGGTACACAAATTGAGAAATTAAAAGAAACTCCTCCTTTTGGATGTGGCACAATTATCCATGTATTCCATTTTCAATTCCCAAAGAATTGGGGTCAAAACCCCAAGAAACTAATAAATGATTACAAGACATTTGAATGATTCAAGATTGGTATACATATGTCAGTCTTGTTTCTGAGCACTAGTAATTAACAAGTAGAATTCAAATGTAAAACACATTACCATTTATATTAGCACCCCCCAAAGTGAAAAGAATTAAGTGTAAATCTAGCAAAATGTGTACGAGGACTATAAGGGGAAAACTTCAAAACTTTGATGAAATAAATAAGGACTAAATCAATAGATGTTCCATGTTCATGATGGATAGCAAAACTCAAAATTATCAAGATGCCATTTCTTCCCAACTTAATCTATAGACTCAAGGGAACGGCAATGAAAATTTCAGCAAGTTATTTTGTGAATTTAGACAAACTTATGCTAACATTTCATATGGGTGGGCAAAAGACCTGCAATAGCTGACTTGTTGAAGGACAAGAAAAAAGTTACAGGACTGACACTACCAACTTCAAGACTTACTACAAAGCTAAAGTAATCAAGACAGTGGGTGGTGTTGGTAACACCTAGAGAAGTAGATTAATGGAACAGAATAGGGTCCAGGAATAGATCTACATAAATATAGTCAACTGTTCTTGGATAAAAGAGCAAAGGCAATGCAATGGATGAAATTTTTTCTTTTAAACAAATGGTGCAAAAAAAAAAAAAAAAAAAAAAGAAAGAGAAGAATCTAAGACATGAAAGAAAAAGACAAACCTTACACCCTTTTCAAAAAAAAACTTAAATAGCCGGGCATTGTGGCAGGCGTCTATAGTCCCAGCTACTTGGGAGGCTGGGGCAAGAGAATCACTTAAGCCCAAGGGTTTGAGGTTGCTGTGAGCTGTGACCCCACAGCATTCTACCAAGGGCAACATAGTGAGACTCAGTCTAAATAAATAAATAAATAAATAAATAAATAAATAAAATAAAGTAGATCATTGATCTAAATGTAAAGTACAAAACTGTAAAACTTCTAGTAGGTAACATAGAGAAAATCCAGACAACCTTGGGTGTGGTGATGACTTTGTAGATACAACACCAAAGACAAAGTTTATGAAAGAATTGATAAACTGACTTCATGAAAATTGAAAACTTTTGCTCTGCAAAAGACCTTGTCAAGCAAATTAGAAGACAGGCCACAGACCAGAAGGAAATATGTCTTTTTGCAAAAGACAGTTCTGATACTATGCAAAGGACTGTTATCCAAAATGTGCAAAGAACTCTTCAATCTCAAGAAAAAAAAACCCTCTTGAAAAAATTCAGGAAATATCTGAACACTTCACCAAAAAAGATGAACAGATGGCTTATAAGCATATGGAAAGGTGCATCAGACCTTTAGGGAATTGAACATTAAAGCAATAACAAGATACCAGTACACACCTATTCTGCCAAATGTCTAACCAACACAAGAACGGCAAGGGCTGGCAAGGATGTGGAACAGCAGGAATTCTCATTCAGTGCTGGTAAGAAAGCAAAATGGTACAGCCACTTTAGAAGACAATTCAGCAGTTTTTTACAAAACTAAACATTCTTACCATATGAACTATAAATTATGCTCCTTAGTATTTACTCACATGAATTAAACATGTGTGTCTACATGAAAACCAGCACATGGATGTTTAAAGTAACTTAATTCATCATGGGCAAAATTAGAAACAATCATGATGCCCTTTAGTGAGTGAATGAAAAAATAAATTACAGTATGTCTGGAACATAGAATATTGTTCACCACTTGTAAGAAATGAGGTAGCAATCCATGAAAAGGCATGGAGGACCCTAAAATGCTTATTACTAAGTGAAAGAAGCCAATCTAAAGAGGTTGCATACTGTATGTTCCCAACTATGTGACATTCTGGAAAAGGCAAAATTGTGAAGATGGTAAAAAGATCAGTGGCTATCAGGGTATAGTTGGGAGAACACAGAAGATCTTTAGGACAGTGAACCTGTTTATTGTGAGACTACCATGACAGTAACATGTCATTACACCTTTGTCTAAACCCATAGCATGCATGTAGGTCACTGCGAAAGTTTGGAGACAGACTGTGTTATGGTCCATTATTTCACTTCCAGGAAACACAGTCAAAAGCATCCTTTTCAATTCACCTGTGCAAGTTTCAACATGATCGGCTTATTGGTGGTGCTGGGATAGCTTCGGTTTTTCCTGTCTGTGTGGATTTTATGTTTCTTTTTGTGTATTTCAAAACTTTTGAGATTTTTGTGTATCTCAAAACTTTCATAATGACCCAGGTACAACATCAAAAGTGAACTCTAACACAAACGATGGCCTCTGGGTGATAAGGATGTATCAGTGCAGGTTCAGCAATAACAACAATGTACCACTGTGGTTGGTGATGGTAAGAATGAGGCAGTGAATAAAAAGAGAAGGGGATCTTGAACCTTAAACTATTCAAAATTAAAGTCTATTTAAAACATCTTTTACCATGAACCTTAAACTATTCAAAGTAAAGTCTATTTAAAACATCTTTTTGATACCAAAATCTTTTTATAATGAATATAAACTTAGAGCTACTTAAGCTTACACAATTTATACGGGTCATGTTGCTTTTATGTATTAACTAATTTTAATCCCACAGCTTTGAGAGGTAGACAAGCATTATCTTCATGATTTTGGAAACTGTATGTATAGGAGATTATCAAAAATATTCCACCAATAGCAAAAGCTCTATGCAGTGTCTATTTTTTATTCGGCATCAAATAGATAGTATATGCTAAGCGTTGCAACTTCTTGCTAAGAGACTTGCTTTATGTGTAATGCATGTAAGTGTCTTAGGGAGGTGCACAAATGAAAAAAGAGAGACTGAACAATCTGGGACATTTTGACATTTAAGTGCTGATGACAAAAGCATAAACAGACTTATAAGGCAGTGTTTCTGTATGGGTTATTGGTCTAAGGAAGTCATTCTGAACCTGAAGGACAGAAAAGAATTTGAGTGGAGACCTAAAAAAAAGGCTTATGTAGCTAAAAACAGCCGACAACCCATACAAAAACATGCACATGAGGATTTAATTATTTAGAAACTCAAGAGGCACCCAATTCTTTACAGCTCATTTTCCTTTATTTTTTTGTAGAGAGCTGAGCCTTTCAGTGACACCATCAATTAAATGTCATGAGTCTAGGGGGGCTGTGTAGCCTGTCCCTTCAAATATAACCATGTGCTGCTGCTTCTTGATAGACATGACATTTTTTTACAGCATAGGAAATATTTATGGCTGAATGTAAACAGGAAACTGTCAACCAAAAAATAATACTTACTGCAAGCCTCAAGACATCAGGGAAGGCCAAGTTTATAATGAAATATCCTCCTCTATCGTTAACCATTTTTGCTTAATATTCCAAACAAAGAGGAGGCCTAAATCTGGGTTTGTCACAGGGGTGGTAGAATGAGTCCAGTGGCATAAAACTACTCTTGATAAATTCCCGGCTCCTCTTTTTACTGAGTTAAATGAACAGGGAATGTTGTCACAATTTAAAGTCAATAATTATTTTGTCAGAAAATGTGCATAGAACCATAGCCAAGTCTAGAAATAGAAAGCAAAGAAAATGGGCCTAATGGAATGCTGAGGGCACCAAATATGAAGATATAAAGATAAACAGTCTTCTGTAAGAGCAAAACCAAGAATAGACTCAGGTGCTAAGATGCTAAATGTACCAACAGAAAGTTAGGTGCAAGGGAAAAAGTAAACCACAACTCATAATTCATGTCATTTACTCTGGTATGTTTCTGGTTTATTTTTACTGTATTAGGGATCATTTGGCCCAATAAAAGTAGTTATTTTTAATTCACCTAATTCAAACTTACTGGGAATGAGAAAGGAGGTGCTGAGAAGTCTCTGAAACACAAGTTTATGTCAAAAAGCCAAACGTTATGGACCTGTTTTTATACATAATTATCTTTTTAAAAAGTATTGAAAAATATACTAATGATGATATTGAATTAGCATGCATATATATGTAACAGCTACATTTTTAACTTTCAGGGAGAAATTTTCTGACTTTTTAAAAATGGTATTTAGTGGTTAATTATGGCCATTGGCATCTCTTTTAATTAGTAATACTGTCCTTGTGCAAATTCTGTAGCTATGCATTTAAATCATGCCCAATATATATTCCTTAAGATATTTTTTGTGCTAAAAAAAAGACTTACTCATAGCTCAATTCAGCAATCCAAGTTTATCATAAGAAAGAAAACATAAAATCAAGGTGCATGGAGCACCTTGAACAAAGTTATTTTACTTGTTTTATATTGATTTGTAAGACGTTTGTACAATAGTTTGAAAAGGTAACTGCAAGGTGTTGAAATCCAATGATAGTGATATTCAATCAATAATGCATTATGAGTACCAGAATAGCAAGGAATATTATATTATTATTCATTTATGAATCTCTACAAATTTTTGGCTTTCTTGGTTAACGAGCTGGTTAACAGTAAAATAAAAGGCATAGTAATAATATTTTCTAGAGGAATAAGGAAAACATATTATATCTCCCGTAGAACATAGCTGAATTCATCCTGAATGACCAAAAGAAAAGGTAACCAATAAAATATTCATGGAAAACTATTATATATGGTTATTTCTATGCTTGCTTTTGATAAAGAAGAACTCTAGGGTGGCACCTGGCGCTCAAAGGAGTAGGGCACCAGCCCCATATACCAACAGTGGCGGGTTTAAACCCAACTCTGGCCAAAAACTGCAAAAAAAATAAATAAATAAAAATAAATAAATAACAACTCTATGCCCAGGTCTAAAAAGAGCCTACATGAATTTTGGAAAGATAAGTCCTAAATATTAAAATTAGCAGAGAAGAATTAGGCACCAAATTATATAGCACTGGTTAATGTTTTAAATTCACATATTTTAACCAAGGAACACGTCTTCAGATGCTGTTGCTGGGAACGGGAATCTACCTGATCATTGGAAAATGGGTGGGGCAGAGTTTCCGTGCTAGACTTGCTGGGGATTTCTGCTAGATGTACTTAAGAGAGGAATGAACTGGAGGAAAAAGATCCTTCTGTGTTCTCCCCACACAGACAAAAACACCTTCTCTGGCTCACAACCGGCAGACACTCCAGAACCTGCTAATGGCCACTATGTCCTGGAGGCAGGTGTGGAGTAGAGGAGGCCAGGGGGATTTTCAGAGGGCACATCTAATTGGCAACAGTAGAGTTTGTGCAGTGGTTCTTAGGATTCCTCTGGACAACCGTGACAAGCTAAAATGTAAGACAGCAAATGATTTCTGTCACCATTTCAAACTAAATAATGAAACAACCATAAGAAAACTCCTACAGGACAGAGAGGATGCTGTGAGAAGTGATACTTCAGATCAAGGTCTCTCCTTGGTTCTGTTTCCCCTGCCCTGTTGGCCTCCTGTCACCACCACACAAATCAACATAAAATAACTTTGTTAAAGGTGCTCCACGCAGTTATTATTGAAGTCATTAGTCAACAAAAATTTAAACAGGGAGCCACACCATTTCTGGCAGAATCTATCACAGTATCCAATATTAAACATCGTTATACTCTATGTTAAATAGTTCAGTGAAAATATTTCAGATTGTATCTAAAGTCAGCACATTGTGCCCCTTGATTGCACCAATGTATACAATTATGACTTAATAAAAATTAAATAACAAAACAAAACATGGTTATATTATTCTTGACCAGAATCAGAAAAGAGTGAAGCAACTATCCACTGCTTAATGGGTGCCTGTCTTTGAGAGGAACATTCTCTCATTTAATCTTAGCATTCACTCAAGGAGGTAGGCACTGTTAATTAATCTCAGAGAGATTAATTAAAATAACCCATGGGTACACATTCAAACCACTATCGGCCTAAATGTCATTTTCCATTAACCCGCAAAGTAGAAGTTCTTCTTGAAAGAGCTAAAAATTGAAGTACATGTGAAAAGAGTTGCCTACTCAGAAGAGTTTCATATCTCTGAAGAATCAGCACTATCAGGACCCCACCTTTATCTCCTGTCTCTAACACTCCAGGCTATAAAACCTGACCTCTGAGTTCCAGAACCTGTATCACTTCTGTTGTGAGCTTCTGCTAGCCATACATGGTCCAGGAAATTAATGCTTGATTCCCAGAAGCTTGAACTGATGCCTGACGTGAGTAAATACACAAATTCCCTGTTGGCTCGGTCCCTTGTGGTGAAGAAGGGCGAATATCTCTGCAGCAATTACTTTAAACATGCCCCCAGATTTCTCCAGTAGGAACAACCTCCTATTACCCACATCACTGACTAGCTTGATTATGCACAGTTAATTGACTGTGTTCCTTTTCTTTTTATTTCCCACCTTCTTTGGAGTATTATTTTTTTTTTATCAAATAACACTTTAAAACTAATATGTAACGTTTTTTAAATCAAATAACACTTTAAAACTAATATGTAACGTTTTTTTAATCAAATAACACTTTAAAACTAATATGTAACGTTTTGCCTTGAGTTGCCTTGTAGAAGAAAAAACTAAGACATCGTCTTATATCACAGAATATCTGCAAGAAATATGCTCTTAGAAAAGTTCTGGGTCGAGTTTCTAGCAAATGTAAGGTTATGTTTAATAAATGAAACCAGTGATAGGCAGAAAAGGAATTGGGAAATTCTGAGCTTAAGAACATCTAACAATCTCCTAGCCTCAGACTGTGTGCTCTGGGTACAATTTACCATTAAAAAGAACCAGGATACCCTGGGTGAAGTGGCTGATTCCAGAGATGGAGCAGAAAGAGAATGAGATGAATATAAATAATTTATTCCACAGGAAATATAATGTCTAACAAAGATATTTAGGGTCACGTCAAAAGGACTAAACAGAAACCTTGACAAAGATTACGAGAAACTATTGATGAGACAATTTAAACATCTATAAGTATAATAACTACAGTGCTTGAATCATATCAAATGCTTTCAATCATGAGTGCCTAATTATGCTAATATGTCATTGATACATATAATTTATACATAAGTAATTTGTGTGTATATATTATATTTGTATATATATGATAAGTATATATGCACACACATATATAAATATATTTCTCATCTTTAGAAAATAGAAAACCAACTCATTATTTCAAAAACTATGAAGAGAAAGACGAAGCATTTATCTCATCTTCCCCATACAAAGTCTAACTCATAGTAATAGGATAATTGATTATGGAAACATTCCTTTTAGCAAAGTATTGTACTTACTGAATAAGAAATGATTGAATTTGCAGCCTCTTATGGATCTAAGCAATGATAGTCAATAGCAGCTAACATCACAAAAGGTAAATAACCAATATTATGTGTATGAATCCCCAACAATTAAAAAAAAGAAATTTTTTATAAAAAAAAGAACATAAAGGAAGAGCAGAGAGAGGGAAGGAGTGAGGGGGATGGGGTCTTGGTGTGTGCCACACCTTTTGGGGGCAAAACACGTTTGTAAGAGGGACTTTACCTAACAAATGCAATCACTGTAACCTCGTTTCTTGTACCCTCAGTGAATCCCCAACAATAAAAAAAAAACAAAAACATGAATAGTTAAAAAAAAAAGATAAGAGTACAGGCCAATTATAAAATATCTTGGCAATAATTGAAAATATTACCAGGCCTCTCTCTTGTTCAATTTATGGGACAAATAGATAAAGGAGAAGATTAAAACACCACTTGGATATAAATTCAGAGTAGAGAAATTGTATAGGGCAAATAGTATCCTGAATAAGTTACAATAAAAAAAGATTGAAGGAGCAATGGAGAATTGAGATACTATCAATCAGTGATATAAATCAGGTATAATAAAAAAAATCCTTATGACTCAAAGAGCCAAAAAATGTAGTATAACTTCTTTTTATTGTCATTATTATTAAATCATAGCTGTGTACAATAGTGCAATCAAGGGGTACAATGTGCTGGTTTCACATACAATCTGAACTATTTTCATCAAACAGATTAACATAGCCTTCCTGGCATTTTCTCAGTTATTCTATGAAGACATTTGTATTCTGCATTTAGTAAGGTTTGCCTGTACCCTCCTAAGATGCACCACAGGTGTGGCCCCACCAATTACCCTCCCTCCACCTCAACCTCCCCCCTCCCCTCCCTACCCTTGCCCCTTGCCCCATATTCTTGTGCTATAGTTGGGTTATACAAAAGCTATAAATTAGCTATACAAAAGCTATAAATTAGCTTCATAGTAGGGCTGAGTACATTCGATACTTTTTCTTCCATTCTTGAGATACTTTGCTAAGAAGAATATGTTCCAGCTTCATGCATGTAAATATGAAAGAGGTAAAGTCTCCATCTTTCTTTAAGGCTGCGTAATATTCCATGGTATACATGTACCACAATTTATTAATCCATTCGTGGGTCGATGGGTACTTGGGCTTCTTCCATGACTCAGCAATTATGAATTGGGCTGCAGTGAACATTCTGGTACAGATGTCTTTGTTATAATGTGATTTTTGGTCTTCTGGGTATATACCTAGTAAAGGAATTATAGGATCAAATGGCAGGTCAATTTTTAGATCTCTAAGTATTCTC
>CAUYRH010128540.1:0-20511 GCA_963574655.1 Perodicticus potto | reverse complement strand
AAATTTACTATCTGGCCTTGCCTATTATTATTCCAGTTCTTTTTTTTTTTCCCTCTCTCTTTTTCATTAAGAACTCTGCACCTAGTTTTTCAAGGCCTCATTTAATACAGATAATGAGAAGAGGATGCAGATTTTTTTTTTTGTTTTTTTGTTTTTTTTTTTTTTGAAACAGAGCCTCAAGCTGGATAGAGTGCTGTGGCATCACAGCTCACAGCAACCTCCAATTCCTGGGCTCAAGTGAGTCTCTTGCCTCTGCCTCCCAAGTAGCTGGGACTACAGGCGCCCGCCACAACGCCCCGCCAGTTTTTGGTTGCAGCCGTCATTGTTGCTTGCCGGGCCAGGGCTGGATTCGAACCCGTCAGCTCATGTACATGGCTGGCGCCTTAACCTGTTGAGCCACAGGCGCCGAGCCTGAGGATGCAGACTTTTTAAAAAATATGTATATGCTTTAATACCTGCATAGTGTTTCTTAGGGTCACTGAATAAATATGTAATGATGGGGAATGTAAGCTTTTTAAAAGTTAAACATGTCATTGTATAGACAGGCAACTAGAATAGATCATTAAATCTAAAAGTAGACAAAAAACTACATGTAGAAACTTAAAATATGATATGGAGTTCATTTCAAAACTATGGTAAATATATAAATTTCAGTAAGTCATGTTAATATAATTAGATAGTATATTTTGTGCAAAGTATATAGTTCAAATATTTACTTGTGACCTATAAATTAAGAAAACCTAATGGAAGAAAATGGAAAATATTGGTAAATCCAACAATGTATAAATTGGCATTCTATATTGTAAAACACATGCATAAAAGAAAATATTAGTAATTATACAAAAATGGGATAATTTATTTAATATAGAATATTAAATTATATAACCACTAACAATTAAAAATAAAGACCAAAAATATACAAAGGATGTAAGAATAACTCAGGGAGAAGTAAATTCAAGTACCACATAAATATTTGAAAAGATAGTTTACCCTCCAAATGTGAAAAAACAAATGAAAAATAAACATGAGAATAAAATTTTCTTCTATGAGAAGGCAAAAATGAAAATGATTAAAAATAGAATTATAAAATGTAAATGGTGTTTGTATTCCTGTAAACTCATCAATAACTCTCAGAAAACACTTAAGAAACTAAAATAATAATTATTGTAATAATTGCAATAATGACTTTATTTAGAGAGGTGAATTGAATGGGCATTGAGAAACATTTTGTTGTAAACCCTTCTGTGTTATTTGAATAATCTATTCCTATTAAAAAATTAAAATAAACTATGATTTAAAATAATTAATTATATAAAATATTGTCTAACATCTCTGTTTCACATTTACACCAGACCAATTTCCAGCTTCTGACTATAAGGAAGAGTATTTCTCTCCCTGAGAGGTTTCTCTGAACACTGAATCTTGCTTTGTCTGCCTGTTAGCTGGCTAGGAGTGACAAGTAGTTAGCACTCTGTAAGGAGGAGCCCTTAACCAACATCTGACAGAAACTGGTACATAAATAGTTAAATTCAGTCATCCCTTGAATGGCATATCTCTGAGACATGAGTTCTGCACTGGCTCACAGTTTCCCCATTAGTCTTACGTGATGGGATTGGGCTCAAGCAAATCTGAAGTGCAGAAGTAAGTTTCAACAACAAACTGGCCAAGAAATGCAAGCCACGGACCTCTATTGCACCATACCTCCACACGCCCCCTTCAGGTCAGGCCCTATGGGGAACTCCCTATGATCATTTAACCAAGGAATAAAAATACTCAAGTCTTATTCAGGGCAGGTTACTCATGAAGGAGAGAAAAATGGATTGCTACTCAACTCCAGCTGTACTCAGAAATAAATAGCCATGAAATGAAGCAAAGATGAAAAATCTTCCCAGTAACCAGTTGTTAGTTATATACTTGATTGTTGACCTGGAGTAGAATAAGTAGATGGAAATAAGCATGGCCATGAAATTCTAAGCAGTATTAAATTACTTGCCTATTTGGTCAGGGTTCCAGAAGGAATAAGATTGAAAATCAGAAGATAGAATTTTGAGACTTAAGCATGTGGGTATATGTATATATATACCACACAAAGCTTGCAGAGAATGAACACAAAGTGGGCATATGTCTTTATAGATCTAGATAAGGACAGAAGTGGACACTATGCCTGGGCCAAATACATGGTCTTCTCATCCACAACGTACTAGGACTGACTGCAAGTGTGTTTGTTAAGATATTAAATCATGAACCATGCATGGCAAAATTCCATATATCAATAAACTCTCCCTTATAGAGCCATTATTCCCTACCCCTTAATTTCTTCCTCAAATTACCAAAACTGACTCAAAATGAAATAATTCATCATAGTTGGATTTTATCTATCAAACTAATTATATTTATAATTAAAAATACAATCTCCCAATCTCAATGGAAGTTCCAGAGTCAGGATTATGATGTTAAATTTGTCAGACATTCAAGGAAAAAATATCAATCTTACATAAACTCTTTTACAAAACGGACAAAAGATGGATGCTTCTCAACTTACTGTATGATGCCAGTACAATCCTGACAGCAAAATGTGATCAAGATATTATAAGAAAGTAAAGACCAACACCCTCATCAATACAGATATAAAACTTCTTTAAAATTAGAAAAATCAAATATAGAAATATAGAGAGGAAAATATTAAATACATTGTGATCAAATGGAAATTATTTTAGGAATATAAAATGTATTCAATAAGTCAAAATTGATAATATAATTCACTACATTAATAGAATGAAAGAGAAAATTCATGATCAGCTCAATAAATATAAAGAAAGCCTTATGAAAAATTCAAAAATCATATTTAAAAAAAATTGCCAGTACATTTGGAAAATAACAGAATTTCTTTAATTTGATAATGGGCATTTACCAAAAACAAACAAACCTTACTGCTAATATTGTACTGAGTGGTAAAATACTGAATGGATATTCTGTTAGACCAGGAAATGTGCAAGATCGCCTACTCCAACTTCATTCAATTAGTATTGTTCCAAGGGCTGTAGGCAGTGAAATGAAGCTATCTTACTGGGAAAGAAAGAATAGATTTGTCTCTGTCCATAGACAGCGTGCTAATTTAAATAGAAAGTGCTAAGGATGCTACAAATACAACCTTAGAATTAATGTGCAAAGTTAGCATAGTCACAGAATACAAATTCAATATATAATAATTAATTAGATGTCTTTACAATAGGAAATTAAAATTTTTAAGTGGTACTATTATAATAACATTGTAAAATATTACATTTCTAGAAATAAGTCAACAAATGATGTTCAAGATCTTGAGTCTAAAAAGCACAACATATTGCTGAGAAAAGTTAAATGAAATTTTAAAAAGTAAAAAAAAATTTTTTTAAGTAGACAAATGTGCTGCATTCACAGATAGAAACACTAAGAGGTCCATTTGCTCCAACTTGATCTGTAAGTTCAGCGTAATACTAGGCAAAATCCCACTAGGCATTTTTGTAGAAATTGACAATTCAATTTGAAAATTTATGTGTAAATGAAAAGGACTTAGAATAACCTAAAGAATTTTGTAAAGCCAGTAAGGGAAGCCAGAGACAGATGGAGAGAAAGATGAGCATTATTTTGCAGGGCATCCATCATAGGTAACTTTTTTGCATAGATTCCAGGTATAGGAGGGGCTGGTCTGCTTGGCATGCCATGAATTCAGACTCCTTCATAACTCTGTCATTCTTTCGGTGAGATCCTGGGAATGATAGCCTTCATCTTTTACCTTCTGCCTGTAGAAGTTGGGATCACTTTGCCAACATGTTACCAACATGTCTACGTGTCTGTCTTTATCTCTTTCAGGTTAGGGTACTTTGTGGTTCATAATTTTTGGCTCTTCCCTCTCCTTCATTGCTAACATTCAATGGACATTTAAGCTTTGTTAACTCTTTCTCTTAAATATTTTTCTTTTTGTTTTTTTTTTTTGAGACACAGTCTCAGTTTGTTGCCCTTGGTAGAGTCCCATGGCATCACAGCTCACAGCAACCTCAAACTCTTGAGCTTAAGCAATTCTCTTCCCTCAGCCTTCCACGTAGCTGGGACTACAGGCACCCGCCACAATGCCCTGCTATTTTTTTATTATAGTTGGCCCGGGCTGGATTCGAACCCACCAGCTCCCGTGTATGTGGCTGGTGCCCTAGCTACTGAGCTACCGGCACCGAACCTTTCTTAAATATTTCTAAAAATTGTTCTTCTTTCTTCAATCCCAGTAACAATGACTTAGTTCAAGTCTTAAAACTCTTTTGCCTGGGATTTGAGATACTTTCTTTACTTCTTTCACCTCATCTTTTTTTTTTTACAAGGAGTCACATTTTTAGCACACAAAGTTCATCACTTTATTCCCTGAAGTCCTTGTCTCATTTGCCTGAAGCCCCCGTCCCCAACTGGGCACATCATCTTTCTGAGAAAGTTTTAAGTGATTATATTCCACTTTCGCCTAGCATTTATTAATTGTGGGAGCTTGGCGAAATAAGTCTCTGCATTCCAATGTGCAAATTACAGATAATACCTATTTAACTGGAAAACACACACACACACACAACACATACACATATACACACCTTTACCTTCATATACATACAATATTGTACACATATGAGGGGATTTTGATATCATTTTATTTTAACTTTTTGGGAAATGGGAGGAGAAAAATATCCAAAGGTAGAAGAATGTTCTTACCCTCCCTTTTTTTAGATGGCTTATTGTCTCCATTCAGCCCCAACAAAACATGAAATGGAACAGAACCAAATAGTTACATACACTGTGATTTTAAAGGGTAATCAAAGGATATTCCTGTCCCCTCCCCAATCTATTCGGCCTGATGAATATACTCTTTTCTTTTCTTTCCTTCTGAGTTAATTGTAGCTTGATTTCTTTGAACCATAGAGGCTGTAAAATTTTCAGGACACCACTATTAATGCTGACATATCCCTGAGAGGAATATTTTCAACCAATCTTGAATAAATGACGCTACGTTGGCTGGGGTTTAGTAAATAGCAACTGGCGAGCAAAGTACTAAATGGAGAAGCATAGAAGATGTCCCCAAACAAACGGTGGCACCACATCCTAAACACAAACTTTATCCTCTCTGAATGTGTTTATTTATAAACCACCTGCTTTAGAGAATAGATATGAAGATTGAAGAAGACAGTATTGTGAAATATTTTGCAAAATACCTAATACTTATTCATAGATGAATACTATTTTTAATAATCATACTACTTTAACCTATTCCACAGTCTTCCCTAAAGCCAGAACAATGTCCCAGCCAACACCTAGTACATAAGTCCCCACAGAATTATTGAGGAACTAGAAGGAAAGCACAACAGACTCTGAGGACAAACCACCTGAGCTGGAAACGTGACTCCATCACTTACTAGCTGTGTGAATTTTTAAAAGGCACTAAACACCTCTGTGATTGGAATAATTACAACATCCATCCCAAATGACTGTTTTGAGTATAGTTTTAATACTCATAAATCTCTTAGTAGATGCATGGAACAAATCCCATGCATTAAACACCATGTTAATGTCAGCTGTCATTATCACATGTTCAGGCTTTTAAAAGATATAGCTAAATGGGTTTACTTTAAGTGGGTCTTTTTCTGAACACAAGTAACCCATTAATTTTGTGGTTCACCTGTGTGTTTTCTTTTTTTAAAGATCTCTATAGAAATGAGGGTCAAATTGTGAAGTAAGTCACTGTGTGTAAGTGGAGGGCATACAGGGTATTTTTCAAATTGTCTTTTCTGGAATACCAATGTCTTTAAGATGGCAACATGAGTTCTATGTCTAATAAATGTGATGAAATAGTGCAAACAAAATCTCCCCCCTTGAAGCTTTTAACATTATACAGGCTATGAGTGACTCTGAAGCAAATATAGCCAGGAAATTTTCTTTCATTGTT
The DNA here is from genome assembly GCA_963574655.1 of Perodicticus potto. Taxonomy (NCBI): domain Eukaryota; kingdom Metazoa; phylum Chordata; class Mammalia; order Primates; family Lorisidae; genus Perodicticus; species Perodicticus potto. The sequence goes on along the minus strand of CAUYRH010128540.1, from coordinate 14,555 downwards.
TCTCAAAACTTTTGAACCATGGGTTTTTCTTTCTAAAAATTCTCACCACCCCATGTAATACCTTTTGGCATCTTTACCTCTGTTGCAGCACAGTGTAGAGAACACGCCCTGGCAGTCTGTCCTCAGTATCCTTTGTGACAGGGTAAAGAGAGCAGATACTCTAAAATCACAAAAGGAGACAGAAAATGATTTCATTACAGCAAACGTAATAACAGAGTAAAATTGTGCAAAATACATTCTATTTAGAAAGTGTGTGCTTTTTTATATATGGTTCTCATTAAAAATGATTACATTAAACATAATTGCCATTTCAATATTTCAGTTAGCTAGAAATTATTTTAGGTAAAGGAGCTTATACTAATAAATCATGTAATGGAAAATTTTACAGAGCTTTCATAATATCAATGCATGCTTGATTAATATGTTCTTTGTGTTGGTTCATTTTATGTTCATATTTAATCATAGATTTATGTTGAGTCTAGAATATATCTTCTATTTGTCTTGTATTTTCCTACATTGATAGGGCATTCAATAAATGTCTTAAATTAATATTTCATGAAAATTATTTAGATTTTTTAATACCTCCAGATTGTTCATTTTTAAACCAGGTTTATGTGGACTAATTTGCCAATTTTTTATTTAACACGTTCATTTCAAAACATGTATAATCTAAAGTTCAATTTGTTTTTAATATTTTTCTTAGCTGGTTGGCTATATTGCTAGATATCATTGCTACCTAACAACTACCCTGGCTTTTTAAAAACTTGACTGTCTACAATTTAACAGTCTAAGTATAGTACCATTTATGTACATCACTGACACCTTTATTTTATTCAAATAAATGTATTAAACCAATCATTGCTCAACACAGTGGGTTATATTGTTAGCTAGGATGATGTGCCCAATAGTTATTCATTTAGAATGTTGTATCCCAACCCTGCTACCACAAATCCATTTAAATATGCTCACTCAAGTGACTGAGATAAATGACCTTGGAAAGAAAACACAATATGCTACATTGGATCTATAAACTAGGCTTTGACTGTAAATAGCAGAAAGCATTCAAGAAATAATGGAATATTCGCATAGGTAAGTTGAATGTATCATTGGCCCAAATCAAAAATATTATACAGAAAGGTGGTGAGGTTCCTGAGGAGCTTACAGACCTAAAAGCATTCTAATTACTCAAAATCACTATATTTTAAAAGCTGTTAAAATCTATTACTGTAAAGGTGCCAAATTTTCAATTATATAGTCTGTCTAATACTAAACCAGAGACTGGCTAAATAAAGGCTACTAGAACAGATATATAAATTTTATTATAAGAATGCAAATTTTACATGTACTAATCTCAAGCAAGAGATGGGTAACGAAACATATGTTTTTGAAAAGAGCAGTAATTAAACCACACAATATTTACTTGTGTTAAATATAGATGCAGTTCCAAAATGAGTGAAAAAAGTAAATTGAACAAGTGTGTGTTATTACCTTATTATTTTTTTTTTAGAGACAGTCTCACTTTGTCACCCTTGTTAGAGTGCCATGGCTTCATGGCTCACAGCAACCTCCAGCTCTTGGGCTTAGGCCATTCTCTTGTCTCAGCCTCCCAAGTAACTGGGACTACAGGCACCCACCACAACTCCCGGCTATTTTTTTGTTGCAGTTCAGACAGGACCGGGTTTGAACCTGCCAACCTTGGTATACAGGGCCGGCGCCCTACTCACTGAGCCACAGGCACCGCCCTACCTTATTTTTTTATATAAATAAAAACATATTATTTTCCTGGGTTGAAAAATTCAGGCAAGTGGGGAAATATAAGAGGGAATAGGTTTAGTTTTATCTATAATGTCCAGTTTATTTGACAGAGTTACAGCAAAGAGGGAAGGGTGGAAGACTGGAGGGTGGAAAGAAAAGAGAGATCTGAAGAAACACAGCTAACAAAAAACAGTATTTAATCACCAAATAATCCAAAATCCCAATGCATATATATTTTTTAATTTTTACCTTTAGCTTTTATGAACAAAAGGAGGAAATGAAGAGATGACATTCTGGATTTTGTAAGCATCAATCCACCTTATGTGTATGCAACCAAAAGAAAGTGGCTTCAGAGATGCACATTGATCCCCAGTGGTGCCCTAACTGCCGTCTCACTGCCTCAGAGCTCCATCTTTAGTACTCAAAGGATTTGACTAACACTCCCCTGGAAAGGGCATCTGAACAGCAAACGTTAGGAATTTTAAGTTTTTCTCTTTACTTGATTCCTCAATACCAGTCAGAGTTTTTAAATTGAAGAAGTAAAATCATACCTTCTATAACTACAACTTAAATTTTAAGTATCTGTTCTTAAATCACAATAACTTTTCCCCTGCTCATCAAATTCAAAAGGGATGTAAACCAAATAAACACCCACAGGGAGAGATTAAATTGGATGCATCTTTTGGAGCTCAAGACAACTGTCCTACTTACATGTTGTTGGGGACTGTCCCCCAGTCCTTGGCACTTGCACTTGTACTCAGAGTTCCCTCCTGCAATTCCCTGTGACACTGAAAACTTCCTATGGAGTATGTGGTACATGTTCAAATTATCTACATTTCATAAGGGAAATTGTGAAAATGAGATTGGAGTGGTAATTGTTTTTTAAGAAAAATAAAAGTCAAACCAAATGGTTTTTATTTTGAAGTAGAAGTGAATTTTTTAAACATAAAAAAATAAAACAATCATTCATATTCTCCCATCCTAATTTCACTGCTGTTCACTTTAGCATGTTTGTCTTTATTGGTTTATTGCCTATTTATTCATCTATGCATCCTTCAATTTCTATCTTTAATTAAGAATAAAATTGCTTTCCTATGTCCATTCTCTCCTTATTTCTCATCTGACCAAGCTAGAGTGCCACATATAGCATAAAGGGGACCCTGGAACTAAATCTGGTAAACGAGCCGGAAAGGAATGTTGTAGGTTTTTAAAAGAAGAATGGTATATCTTTACAAATTCTATCTCTTAATCCTAGTTTACAATGTAGAAGTGATAACCAGAATTCCAATGACAAATTGGGATGGTGAATTAAATAACAAGAAAGTTAGATGGCCAGGTACCTGATGACATTGTAATGCTACCGTAATCAGCCCTGGTAATCTACCTAGTTCATGTCATAGAGAAACCAGCTTCAACCTTATTTAAACTAAGTAGTACTTTTTTCAGTCACATGTAGTCAAACACAACTCTACATGATATTTATTAAAATAGTATGAATACATTGCCCGCAGAAATGTTGCCAGACATCTGAAAGAAAACTCATTTGACTTCTTTCTTCAATTCCACTTCTATTCAGAAGTTTCCATTGTTATTTACTTATAATTTATTCTTCTAATCCTTTACTTAAAACTACACACATAATACCTTATATGTATCATATAATATCCAGAGTAATGTACACTTTTGTATATCTTCAAAAATTTATATAAAAGGTAATGTGTTTTTTATACAACTCATGTATTTTTGCTCCATGTTTTAAAGCTGTTTCTTCACTAATCCGTATCATTTTCATGAATGTGTTGTTTTTCATTAATATTTGTATATATATATCATTTTATTGATTTATTTATTAATATATGTAGAGAGCATTTCTAATATTTCGCCATTGCTGATCAATTTGAAACAAAGATCCTTGAGTCCATCCCTTTCTCATATAAATAAATAGAGCCCTAGAAGTGTAATAGAAGAGTCATAGGAATTATACATTTTCAATACCTATAGATATTTTAGGGTGTTTTTTAAAGAAAGAAAAAGACTATTTTACATAGCAAAGGTAGCTTTTATAAATAGTCTTTACAGATTTGCTATTTTGAGGAAGTACTGGTTAGCTTTGGTTTTTTATTCACATCTACACACATGTATTACTTTAGCCAATATCATATAATTTTTAAATAATACGTGGAGTCTTCTGTGACTTATAACACAGTTTTGCTTGTTGAGGAACATAATGAATAAGAAGGATTAAAGAACCTACAACCAAGAGAAGTTTATCAGCAACAAAATAAAATCATCAGTATGCTGAAAACAACATTTTCTCGTGCTCTCTATTATCAATTGAGGGAAAGAGAAAGATAAATGGGCAACGTGAAAAAGATAAGATTTTCTCTGAATAATAATTCTTTTCTGTCCCATGGCACTTTCTCTTTGACTTCTGCTCAAAGGTCTCGGAGTTTCATATCTACAGATATGCTGTAGTTTATAAATTCAGAAAATAAGGCACAGTGAGATTTGTTCAAAGACTATGAAGGCCAGTGAAGCCCATACTACAAATCTTCTATTATGTCTATTCACCCTAATAAACCTCCCTGTCTTAGACATTGTGGCCATGTGCCCTTAAACAGTCAGCAACATATAAAAAGCTTCCTTTCCTTAAAGTTACATTTTAAATGTTAATTTATGGGAGAACGGCTCTGCTGAATTATCATTTATAATATGTCAGTCCCATACTTTGAAGTCCAGGGAATGATGTTTGTAAACAGGGAAAACTCATCTTTATTTTCCTACAATTGTTTAGCTTTCAAAAAAATCAAAATATACCTCAAAGACAAAAAAAAAGATTACAATCTTTGACATGTTTTTCAAACATGAATGCTTTATTATGTTTATAAGATATTTTTGCATAACTTGGATTTTGATGACATAATTAAAGCTCAGTGAGTAGGGTGCTGGCCCCATATACTGAGGGTGGAGGGTTCAAACCCAGCCCCAGCCAAACTGCAACAACAACAACAAAATTATAATATATCTTCTCAAAATAGAAGAAAGTGCATATATAACAAGAAGATATCTTAAAAAACATTTTTCATTTTATTAATTAGAGAAATAATCAATTATTCAATAGTATAACCTACTACCCTATTTCTTTTACATTTAAAAATATAGGTACCTCCCCAGCTAAAGTTATCATTTTTATGATTACTTTTTAAATTTTCAAAGTAAGTGAATAAATAACTGACATAGTGCCACAAATTGATTCCTGTGAAATTAAAAACCCAATGCAGAAAGCGAAGACTTTACTTTTATAGCAACCTTCACTATTTTTCTTTAACATTACCTAGTTCAAAAATAAGTAGAATTATTGACAAATTTCAGAAAGTATGTCTACATGTGTAACAAGGTTTCCTTAATGATCAAATAAAAATAGACTCTTAATGTTTTATGTATTATGACAAGTTCAATATTGGTAGTATGGAAATGGAAGTTGTCTTACTGGCAGCTGTACAGGAAATGCTTACTACGGTAGCTCAGAACTTCTTACTAAGGTAAGTGTGCGGCTAAGTTTTAAAGTAGTTCCAACAATTCCACTTCTATACATAATATTTGCACTTGAAATTAATCAGCATCTCCAGTAGTAGCTATTCAATAAATATATTGTCTAAGGAATTAATTATCACCATGGGTAGGGAATAGCCACCTGATGCAACTAAAGCTGGTTTATTTATTCTGTATTTAGATATAATGTCGTATGTTAAATACAAAATCTTTATTCAGATTTCTTTAACAAGTGACAAAATGCTTAATTTATACATATGTATACATAAATATATTAATCCATTTATCAGACTTGTTTGTTATTACGTGTTACACCTTTATCTATAACAGTAATTTTTTTTTTTTTAATTTTGCACCTATAACAGATTTTAACAAGCAATCCTGCTTTGATTTATTGGGGAAAAAAAATTAAGAAGTGAAACCACAGTTTTATATTAACAGCAACAGAAATATATGTGAAAAATATCAGGTACTTTCCAAGTGCTGTGAAACCAAGAGGCCTGGTGTCTTAAATTTGATCATTTGGCATCTTCACATTATGCATAATAAGTTACATTTGAGTACAATGTATCTGCACACATTTTTCCTACTCCCAGCTTAACTTCCTCTTTTTGAAATATTTTTATTAAACCTAAATATTATCTTATAAAATATGCAAAAGTTACTTTTTTAATGAACAGTATAAGGTCCCTTTTAACAGTTTTGCCTTCATAACAATAGATGTACATTTGGTGAAATGTATACTCAAGTTGAGCATACCTTTTTCCCTCTATTTCAAAGAAAAATATAAGACAGTTTGAAAAGAAAATGTAGCATGTTAAAGTTATCTCTATTCTCTATTCAATATTCTAAAGATTTTCCTAAAGGATTTCCTATTCTGAAAACAATTGTTACATGTAATCAAAATAACTTCATGTAACTTTTCAAGACAATGCTGTAACACTAGTCAAGAAATAGATGTGTGTATCTACCAATTGCCTGCACTATATTCGAAACTCTGGAGAATACACAGAAATAGAGGTCACTGCCCTGGCACTGAAATATTTCATTTTATTAAAAATTACCAGTTCAAACAGAGTAAAAAGGTAACTAATGATTTTTTTTCTTTTGGATTTTTTAAGACTCTACAAGGGAAACATATGAAGGGATAGAAGTTAGCTATATTTCTTACGATACTGAAAAGACATTGATAAATAAATTATTCTATTGTAACTCTATTTATAGAAATAATTCTTCTGTTAAAAGAAATAATTATTCCTATTAATTCAATGATTGAATAAAAATTAATAGGTTTCACATTTTTACATAGTGTCAGAATGTGTCTACAGACTTTTGTTTCTTAGTTACCATTTTGGCAAAGAACTATTGGCTAAAAATATTGACATCAACTTATTTAAGATTATATTCAATATGGTTTCTTTTTCTGCCATTTTAACAGGTTGAAGGGATAGTGATAACTTGATAACTTAAAGGATCTTCCTTACCTTCATCTTTGTATTAGCTGCTTCCTCTCAGAGCAAACAAGAAGATATAGTCTATACAGGATAAATTACTATATTTACTGGGACTCACACACAATCCAGAATTGCTAGCACATTATATCAAAGAGTTGCATTACATTGGCTGAACTCTATACCTCCACTTTCTAGGTAGTGTCAAATACGTAAGTGGAAGCAGAGCTGAAGTTCTACATTTTTCTTCCATTCTACTTTTTCCTCCACAGGAAGGTAAATTCGAAATGGAAGAAAATAAGACAAAAGAAGAGTATAGCAAAGCTGAAGTAGAAATTAAATCTGAATTTCCATACCTTTGTTTATGACTTTTTTCTCTGCTATTACCTAGACCTTGCTTATTTATACTCCAAAACATAGAAGAAACAATAGTGATATAGCACGGCCAACTGATTGTTGTTGTAAATAGGAAAAATGTATCTGTCTATAAGCTGGAGATAAATTGTATTTTCATTTAAAATAGTAACTCTTCCAACTATCTTCTTTGGTGCCTAGCAAGTAAAGCCAACTATGGCCAATTAATTAAAAATGAAATACAGAGAAAAATGTGATGGGGCCCAGAGAATTGAGGAAGAACAGCTGAAAGGTAAGAGTTTAGAAATCACAGAAAAAGAACTATTGAATCTGGAGCTGAGGATTTAACAATAGGAAATAAAGGCCAGTTTCTTTAAGGCAGAAGTATGGAAACAGAAAATCCAATTATTTTCTGGTTTAAGGGAGTTTTGTTTTGATTTGATTGAATCACTATTCAATGTTAAAATTCCAGAAGCACGATTCATTGTCTTGTCTTAGACCATGTGTCTAACTCTTGGCCAAGGAAATATGGAATATCTTCATAATGGCATCATCAATACTGTTTCCAATGAGGAAGAAAGACATTTCCAAAACAAATTCATGGTCTTTTGCAAGAATGCATGAATGGATGTTCAGGAGGCAGAACAGGTTTCTACCATGATAATTATTAACAGATTTATGAGTACATTTTGTACTTTCACATTATTTTTAAAAGAATATATTTGTTGATTTGTGTTAGTTTATTATTGCAATGATTTTTGCATTAAATCAATTTAGCTCAACAAAGAAGGAGACTGGTGTGTGTGTGTGTGTACATACCACAATTAACCAAACCTTTTCATGTATGTGTACGAATTGTATTTACTATGCCCTGTAAAGTTGATATTATTTTGTATATTTTATAGAAGGAAAAACAAATACAAAAGGAAATAAGAAACAAACATAAACAATAAAGGGCAGAGATGAAAATTAAGCCGTTTTTGTTTTATTTTGTTTTGTTTTGTTTTTCATTTTAAGTGCTTGAATGTTCCTTGGGTGAATGAGTTACACTGCGTATTAACGGAGAGAGCTTCTCTCTCCCCACTTGAAATCTCTCCCTCTACCAGGAGCTTTGGTGTTTTCTGTATTCTTTTCTGTAAATCAATTCTGTCTTACCACGGAGGGGTGGGGGGGGCAAATAATGTAATGAAGAATAATAAAATACATGTATTTAGAAAAAAAAAAAAGAATTGTAAGGACTTGACTTCAAGAAATATTGTTATATAATAATGATTTATTTATGTTTTCTATAAAAGCAAGCCTACTTATTAATATCTACTTAAATTTGGACCATCACATAGACAATCCTATTGATATAACATCCAAAACTAGTAGTCTTTTCTAATAAAGAAAAAAACTTTGGGCAGTGCCTATGGCTCAGGGAGTAGGGCACTGGCCCCATACACCAGAGATGGTGGGTTCAAGCCCAGCCATCTGGTCAAAACTGCAAAAAAAAGAAAAAAAACTTTTTTGTTCATTTGTATCATGACACCCAGATAAATTTATTTATATATCTTATTGAATATATATTTATTTTATTAAAAATTAATTTTCCTTTTTTATTTGAAAAATATTTTCAGTCACATTTATTATTACAGACTCCACTGAAATTCATTCCAATTATTATTGTTATTTTTTTTTTTTGAGACAGAGTCTCACTCTATTGCCCAGGCTATTGTGCCTTGGTTTCAATACTTCACAGCAACCTCAAACTTCTGGGCTCAAAAGAACCTTTTACCAGTCTCTTCAGTAGATGGGACTGCAGGCACTTGCAACCATGACCACCTAACTTTTTCATTTTTATTTTTTATTTGAAATAATTTTTTTTGCAGCTTTTGGCTGGGGCTGGGTTTGAACCCGCCACCTCCAGTATATGGGGCCAGCGGCCTACTCCTTTGTGCCACAGGCGCCATCCTAAATTTTTTATTTTTAGTAGAGACAGGGTCCCACTCTTGCTCAGGCTGGTCTCCAACTGCTAAGCTCAAGCAATCTACCCGCCTCGGCCTCCCAGAATGCTAGGATTACAGGTGCGAGCCATCACACCTTGCCCATCCTAATTATTTTTTGATTGACAATTTTTCTAGTGTCTTCTTATTTTCTCTTGTATAGGATTAGATACCTCATGTTTTAGTTTTGTTTTTGTTTGTTTTTTCCATTTGTTTTGATTTTGTAATTTTGTGTGTGAATGTGTTCTCAGCTTATAGACCTGACACAAACCACAGGATTTGTATATACTCTTCCTAGTTCATCTGCTCTTTCATTCGCTTAATCTTTCTCTTGCTCTTAAACCCTAAGTCTGATTTCTCTTCACTTAATTAGGTTTTATGCCAGCAAGAGAGTGTGGGCATGCCTTCATAGATTTTACCTGACTAGTAGACAAGTAGTTCAACTGACAGAAGAACATGCTAAAATTGGGAGCTGTAATTTAAACTGTTGATAGCTCAAATGATGTGGCTGAGAAGATCAGAGGCCATTTTTTTTTTTTTTTGCTTTTCTGAAGTTAAATTTTACTTTATTTATTAATTTATTTATTTTTACACATACATGTGTTTATTAGGTTTCCACTTTTTGCCTTCACAGAATTAAAAAGGCTTAAAAGTTAATAACAATAACAATGTTTAAGATAAGGACTGGAAACAAAAACTTCGTAAATAATGAATGAAGATAAATACATTCAGAAAAGAAATCAGATGATTACTGCATCGAAATATTAAGCAATAGTAATAATAATAATGAAAAGAAAGTAACATTCACATTATCAAATAAGAGTATGCCTAGTATAGAATGCTTTGACTCTGAGGCTAGTATGGAGTCATCAGTTAAGTTCTTACTTTTTTTCCAAAGTATCAAAAAATAGACAACTAATATTTATAAATAAAAGTAAAAGATAATTTCAAAAAACAAATCATAACAAATCTTATAGCCAGTAGAAAAGAAGAGATATTTCAAAATCATTCTACTTAATCTGGATATACCTGATACTAAAATTGGAGAAAATATATTGTTATAAAGGGAAATTACAAACATATTCCACTTATAAATGAGGACGCAATATCCTAAACAAAATATTAACAAGTTGAATTAAAAGTTAATGTTTAAGTAATGTACTTTGGTCAAAATTGAATCCAATTTATGTGAGAATTAGTCACTATTTTCTTTTCTTTTTTTGTTTTCTTTCCCTCACACCCTCCCTCCTTCTCTCTCTCTCTGCTCTCCCCTGGCCCCATGCCCCACTGTGTCTTTAATTATCATTAATTGTTCTCATACCAAAGTTGAATACATAGGATTCATACTTCTCAATTCCTGTGAGGTTTCACTAAGAATAATGTGTTCCACCTCCATCCAAGTTAGTACAAATGCTGCAAAATCTCCATTTTTTTGATGGCTCAGTAATATTTCATACCTTACCAATCCATTCCTGGGTTGAAGGACATTTAGGCTGTTTCATATTTTAGCAATTATAAATTGGGCTGCGATAAACAGCCTAATACAAATGTCTTATATAATAAAAGTTTTTCTTTTTTCTTCTGGATAGATGCCCAGTAATGGGATTGCAGGATCAAACGGGAGGTCTAGGTTGAATTCTTTGAGCTTTCTCCATACTTCCTTCCAAAAAGGTTGTATTAGTTTGCAGTCCCACCAGCAGTGTAAAAGAGTTCCTTTCTCCCCACATCCACGCCAGCATCTGCAATTTTGAGATTTTGTGATATATAGGCCCTTCTCGCTGGAGTTAGATGATATCTCAGGGTGGTTTTAATTTGCATTCCTCTAATAATTAGGGATGATGGGCATTTTTTCCTGTGTTTACGGGCCATTTGTCTGTCGTCTTTAGAGAAGATTGTATTCATCTCTCTTCCCCATTGATGTATGGGATTGTTAGTTTTTTTCTTGTAGATTAATTGAAGTTCTGTATAGATCCTGGTTATTAAACTTTTGTCAGATTCAAAATATGCAAATATCCGTTTCCATTGGGTAGGTTGTCTATTTGCTTTGGTTGTTGTCTCCTTGGCTGTACAGAAGCCTTTCAGTTTAATTAAGTCCCATTAGTTTATTATTGCTGTTGTTATTACCGTGGCAATCTTCCTCATAAAGTCTTTCCTCAGGCCGATATCTTCCAGTGTTTTTCCAATTGTTTCTTTGAGGATTTTTATTATTTCATGCCTTAAATTTAAGTCATTTATCCATCTTGAATCAATTTTTGTGAGTGGAGAAAGGTGTGGGTCCAGTTTCAGTCTTTTACATGTGGATTCCAATTCTCCCAGTACCATTTATTGAATAGGGAGTCTTTTCCCTAGTGAATGGTCTTGTTTGGTTTATCAAAGATTAGGTGGCTGTAAGTTGTTGGTTTCATTTCCAGGTTTTCTATATGATTCCAAGTATTTATTTCTCTATTTTTGTGCCAGTACTATGCTGTCTTGACCACTATGGCCTTGTGATACAGCCTAAAATCTGGTATGGTGATTTTATCCCTGGCTTTGTTTTTATTACTAAGAACTGCCTTAGCTGTATGGGATTTTTTCTGGTTCCATACAAAGCGCAGAATCACTTTTTGCAAGTCTTGAAAATAGGATGTTGGCACTTTAATAGGGATGGTGTTGAATCGGTATATTACTCTAGGAAGTATAGAACATACCATGTTCATTGCTGGGAAAAAATCAGCATTAACAATGTTAACAATAATTAACAATGTTGATTCTTCCCAGCCATGAGCATGGTATGTTCTTCCATTTGTTAATATCCTCTGATCTTTCCTGTCTTAGGATTTCATAATTTTCTTTATAGAGGTCTTTCACCTCTTTTGTTAGGTATATACATAGGTATTTCATTTTCTTTGAAGCTACGGTGAAGGGGGTTGTGTCCTTAATTAGCCTCTCATCTTGGCTGTTGTTGGTGTATACAAAGGCAACTGACTCGTGGACATTGATTTTATATCCTGAGACATTACTGTATTCTTTGATGACTTCCAAGAGTCTTGTTGTTGAGTTTTTGGGGTTAAGTATAAGATCATATCATCAGCAAAAAGGGAGAGTTTGACCTCCTCGGCACTCATTTGGATGCCCTTTATTTTCTTGTCTTGTCTAATTGTATTGACTAGAACTTCTAGCACTATATTGAATAGTAATGGTGACAGAGGAAAACCTTGTCTGGTTCCAGTTCTAAGAGGAAAAGCTTTTAGTTTTACTCCATTCATTAAAATATTAGCTGTGGGTTTGTCATAGATAGCCTCTATCAGTTTAAGAAATGTGCCACCTATACATATATTCTTCAGTGTGTAATTAGAAAAGAATGCTGGATTTTATCAAATGCTTTTTCTGCACCTATTGAGAGGATCATATAGTCTTTGGTTTTGCTTATGTTAATACGGTGAATAACATTTATGGACTTGCAAATATTAAACCAGCCTTGCATACCTGGGATGAAACCTACTTGATCATGATGTATGACTTTTCTGATGATAAGCTGCAATCTCTTGGCCAAGATTTTATTGAGTATTTTTGCTTCTATATTCATTAATGAAATTGGTCTGAAATTCTTTTTAGTTGGGTCTGTACTCGGTTTTGGTATCAGGGTGATGTTTGCTTCGTAGAATGTGTTGGGGAATATTCCTTCCTCCTCAATATTTTAGAATAATTTCTGCAGTATAGGAATAAGCTTTTCTTTGAAAGTTTGATACAATTCTGGTGTGAAGCCATCCGGACCAGGTCATTTTTTCGTCAGGAGATTTTTTTATGGTTTCTTTAATCTCAGTGCTTGAAACTGGTCTGTTCAGGAGTTCTATTTCATCTGAGCTACGTCTAGGGAGAGGTGTGATTCTAAATATTGATCCAGTTCCTTCACATTGTCAAATTTCTGGGCAAAATTTTTCTGGTAGTATTCAGAGATAATCTATATCTGTGGCATCAGTTGTTATTTCCCCTTTATCATTTCTGATTGAGGTTACTAGAGATTTTACCTTTTTATTTCTAGTTTGTCTGGTCAAAGGCTTATCTATTTTATTTATTTTTTCAAAAAACCAACTCCTTGTTTCATTAATTTTCTGAATTATTCTTTTGTTTTCAATTTCATTAAATCTCTAATTTAATTTTTGATATTTCTTTTCTTCTGCTGGGTTTAGGCTTAGATTGTTCTTCTTTTCCATCAGATGGCTTGTGAGTTTGTTGATATGCTCTCTTTCTGTTTTTTGAATGTAGGCTTCTAAAGCGATAAATTTTCCTCTTTGAACTGCTTTTGCTGTATCCTATAGGTTTTGGTAGTTTGTGTCTTCATTGTTGTTATGCTCAAGGAAGTTAATGATTTCCTTTTTTATTTCTTACTGCACCCAAGTGTCGTTCAGCATAAGCTTGTTTAACTTCCATGCTTTTGTGTGAGGTTGAGCATTTTTGTTGGAGTTGAGTTCCACTTTTAATGCCTTGTGGTCTGAAAACATGCAAGGTAGAATTTCAATTCTTTTGATCCTGCTGAGATTCATTTTTTGTCCTAGGATATGATCAATTTTGGAGAATGTTCCATGGGATGATGAGAAGAATGTATATTCTATATCTTTGGGATGGAGTGTTCTATATACATCTATCAAGCACAGTTGTTCTGAAGTCTCATTTAAATCTCTAATATCTTTACTTAATTTCTCTTTAAAGGATCTATCCAGCTCTAAGAGGGGGGTGTTGAAGTCCCCTGTTATTATGGTGTAATAGGATATCATATTGCTCATACTAAGCAAGGTCTATTTCAAGAATCTGGGAGCATTTAAATTGGGTGCATAAATATTTAAATTGAAATGTCTTCTTGTATTTTTCCCTTAATCAATATGAAGTGACCATCATTATCTTTTTTGACTTTAGTTGCTTTAAATTCACATGTATCTGAGAATAAGATTGTAACCCCTCTTTTGTTCTGAGTTCCATTTGCCTGAAAAATTGACTTCCAACCCTTAACTCTGAGTTTTAATTTGTCTTTTGGTGTGAGGTGTGTTTCCTGCAAATAGATGGCTTGTGTTTTTTAATCCAATCAGCCGATCTATGCCTCTTCAGTGGGGAATTCAAGCCATTGACATTTATTGAGATAATTGTTAAGTGTAGTACTGTTCTATTCATCTTATTTTGTGAAAGTCTGTTGGTTAGTTTTGTCTTTTGCATCATTGTGGAAACTAGGTTCTGTCCTATAATTTCTGGGCATTTACTTTGCTGAAGGTCTATTGTGATGGTCAGTGTGTAGGATAGGTTGAAATATTTCCTGTAAACCTGGTCTTGTAGTGGCAAATTTCCTCAATGTTTGCATATCAATAAAAGATTTGATTTCTCCATCAATATGAAAACTTAGCTTGGCGGGGTATAGAAGAGGCAAAAATTTTAATAACATTCCTCTGTACAATGTTATAGACATTGCAAATAACTGAGCTACTCAATT
>CAUYRH010128538.1:0-27394 GCA_963574655.1 Perodicticus potto | reverse complement strand
CATCTAACTCCAGTAAGATTAGCTCACATCACAAAATCCTAAAACCAGAGATGTTGACGTGGATGTGGAGAAAAAGGAACACTTCTACATTGCTGGGGAATGCAAACTAATACGTTCCTTTTGAAAGGACATTTGGAGAATACTCAGAGATCTAAAAATAGACCTGCCATTTGATCCCATAATTCCTTTACTTGGTATATACCCAGAAGACCAAATATCACATTATAACAAAGATACCTGTACCAGAATGTTTATTGCACCTCAATTCATAATTACTAAGTCATGAAAGAAGCCCAAGTGCCCATTGATCCACAAATGGATTGATAAATTGTGGTACATGTACCCCATGGAATACTATGCAGCCTTAAAGAAAGATGGAGACTTTACCTCTTTCATGTTTACATGGATGGAGTTGGAACATATTCTTCTTAGCAAAGTATCTCAAGAATGGAAGAAAAAGTATCCAATCCACTCAGCCCTACTATGAAGCTTATTTATAGCTTTCATATGAAGGCTATAACCCAATTATAGCACAGGAATATGGGGAAAGCGGCAAGGGAGAGGAGGGGAGGGGGGAGGATGGGTGGAGAGAGGTAAATGATGGGATCACACTTATGTTGCATCTTAGAAGAGTACAGGTGAAACCTACTAAATGCAGAATACAAATGTTTACATACAATAACCAAGAAAATCCCATGAAGGTTATGTCGAACAGTTGGATGAAAATATTTCAGATCATATACGAAGCCAGCACATTGTACCCCATGATTGCACTAATGTACACAGTTATGATTTAATAAAAAAAAAAAAAATTTAGCCAGGTTTTAAAACTTTCGATATTGTACATTTGTGTCTTGCTTCAGGACAAGCAATTGCACACTGGGACACCTGGTGTGCAAATGAAACCTCGAATATTTCTGAATGATGACCACAGGGCTTCTCCTAGAGCATAATGCACTCATAATATCCTGTTTAGTGTTTGAGAGAGTAATTCCGTTTTGTATTGTGAATGTACATGTCTAAGTTTCATTTTAATTTGCATGAATGCCTTGAAAGAATGTGAACTCTGATTCTTAACAGCCATCATTGAGCAAAGGTCTTGGGCAACCATGAAGAAAATTGCATGCTATAATGGGCAGTTGTAGAGAGGAGGTTCACTGGGTACCAGGGTCCTTTCTTCTTTGTTGTGCTATGGAGAAACTGTGGAGCTGTATCTCAGCAACGGACCTCACTTTCCTGCTCTCCCTCCCTGTGGATCAAGAAAGAAAGTAGTCTCCCCGGAAGGAATATATATGTGAGGATCAAGTATCAAAGAGCCTAAGATTACATGCCAGCTAATGGAGCAAGACCTTAGTAAAAACTATTAAAAATAAATAAATAAAAATAAAAATAAAAATCTATTTTTCCAGAACCTAGCAACCTTGGGGATCCCGGTTCATGTGAAAAGGTGAGCTGTGTGCAGACTCCAGCTGGGAAGAGACAGTGGTCCCAGATAGCTTGTTAACAGGCAAGGCAGAGAGGTCGACTGGAGTCATTGACCAGACAAGTCTGTTGCTCTGCACAGCCCACAGAATCACTGCAGAATAGATAAGGATAGAACCCATGTTTCCAAAGGTAGAACATTTACAGGTACAGTATTTACAGAAAAGGACAGGATTTGTGTTCTATCGGCAGCCAGTCTAAATTTGGATAGTTTTCTCCCTGACTTAGCAGTATATACATGAGAATAAGGAATTTAATTCCTTAAATTATGATTTTCCTGAAAATACTGGCTAGGATTTCCTGGTTATTGCTAACCTATACCTAGGTCCGAGAAAAAAGTGGATTTTATGTTATAGAAGTGTTTAAACTTCACATATTATAATTCTTTGATGGGGAGGGTAGAATTTTAGACCTGTAGTTCCTATAGTGTTCATGCAGTGCAAAAACGCAACCTTGAATATTACTTGCTTTAAATGCTATATATATTTCTTAGGCCAAAACATTTCTATGGTAATCAATATATTATGTAATTAAACTCAAAGAAATACTGCCTAGATTTTCATTATATATTAAAACATATATAAGAAGAAAGAAAAGGTAAAGAAAATATGTATTTTAAAAAGAAACACTCCCTACTAATATTATAATATTCAAAAATCAAGAACATAATTATGAGAAAAACATAACTTTCACTTTCCAGATTGGCCTCTGACGGTCCAACTTACATTCAGACAGCCATTTAGTAGTTTAAAAATCTTAGAAGGCTAATCAAGAAATATTTCCTAGGTTTTTATAAAACACATTTTCTTGTAAGTTGTTCTTAGCACACTGTTCTTCTGGTTTTTTTTGTTGTTGTTGTTGCTACCTATTTATTTTTTTCTACTTGGAAACATCACTGGAACAACCTAGTATCCACCTATAGAAATCCTGAATCCTCTATTTATTATGATAAATATAGTAGCACCTAACATATAGAAAAGTCTAGAAAACTTTATTTATTCATTTATTTATTTTGAGACAGAATCTCATTCTGTTGTCCTGGTAGAGTGCTGTGGCATCATAGCTCACAGTAACTTCAAACTCTTGGGCTTGAACAAATCCTCTTGCTGCAATCTCCTGAGTAGCTGGTACTATCGGCACCTGGCACTATGCCCAGCTAGTTTTTCCATGTTTTTTTGGTTGTTGTTGTTGTTGTCGTTAAGTGGAGATGCAGACTTGCTCTTGCTCTTGCTCAAGCTGATCTTGAACTCCTGAGCTCAAGTAGTCTAGCTGCCTGGAACTCCCAGACTAGAACTCTACTTTAAATTGGGGTATAGTAGCCCAAGCTCCAATGTCAGGCTCTCCTATAGTTTCTTATTTTTCTTACTGCAAAACTGAAGGGGCATTAATTCAGCTAATGCCTTTTTTACTATCTCTTGTGCCAGCTTTCAGGCAGTATAGCATAGTGATTAAAACTTAGGACTCTAGGGAAAATGGCCTTAATTTCAGAACTGATTCTGGGATTTACTATTAGCCCCTTTCCCCTAATAATTTTTAGCAAAATGTGTGGCACACAGTAAGTAACAAATGAAAGTGATTTGAACATTATTGCAAAGCCAAATAGCAAAAAGAATTTGAATAGACAAAGAAATTGATGTTGTATTTTAGACTGTTTTATTGTTTACTGGGTTCAACTTTTAAAACAATTCTTCTGCATCTTTGAGAAAGGTACTCTGATTTAATAAAAATAAATGGACTTTGAAATAAAATATCCAGGGATTGTTTCCTAAGGCCCTCAAACAAGGTGTCTTACATTGTTTTATGAGTACGCTTCAGTTCTTGCTCTTTTGAAACAAAAATAACATGAAAATGCATTGTAATAATTAAATGAGGTTATCTCTAAAAAGTGCACAGAACAATGTTGGTCCATGTTAGGCACTCAGTCAGGGGTATAGGATTCTAATTCAGTCAACTCATTCTTGTCACCCATCTACTCCAGCTAAAGAATACTGAGTCAGCAGAAAGTCTTGTTGTTAATCCTGGCTATGGCCTGGAAATTCAAAACTCAAAATGTTTATCTTTTATCTTTCTAGTGAAACTTGAAAGCCATGCTTATATTCTTTAACTTTTATATTTTAAATACCAATATATTATAAATAATAGCTCTTTGAGCTGTTTTAATTTTTAGTTTTACTTTAAAATGGAAAATATGTACTATTTTAATCAGAACAAGTGAATATTTTGCTTTCTCCTCAATTTACCAATTTTGTAAAGAGATTTAAGGGGTTTTATTTATGTTTTTTTCAGGCCATAAAACTGTTTCATGATACTGAATCCAAATCTGTAACTTCCTAGTAAGATATGAAACATAAGGTGCTAATATGGGTGTAACGCAATGCTGCTATTCACTATTGACATCAGTGATCTATAGTAACTTAGTTTGTTACATATAATTAGTACTAACCTTCAGTCACTTGGCATTTAAAGACATTAAAAGCTATTCAAATCATCTAGTTAGGAAGCAGCTGGTAATTGATTATACCTAGTTCCAATCTTAGGAAATTATAATCTCACCCCAGATAGGGTTAGAAAAAACAAGCTAACAAATAAACCATATTCCTTTTTGCTCTGGGTATAAATCGTATTTCAGATCAAATAAAGACTAAGAATATAAAATGTTGAGAATTAAAAACTGAATTTACCCATCACTTCGTTAACCTAACATTTATGTTAAATTTGCTTAACGAATGGTACTATAGCTAGAGAAGAAAAAAGATAAACTAGTCTTTTTAGTTTTTCCTAGACAAATTTTAGTTTTACCACTACTAAAACACTACAGATGTCTTTAACTCTATAGATTCCTTCCCACCCTCCCTGCCTTCCTCTTTCTTCCTCTCTCTCTTTTCTTTTTCTTTTATTTCTTTCTTTTCTTACTTTTCTTTTCTTCCTTCCTTTTTCTATTTTTTTTTCTCCACAGTCTCACTTTATCATACTTGGTAGAGTGCTGTGGCATCATAGCTCACAGCAATCTCTAACTCTTGAGCTCAAGTGATCCTCTTGCCTCAATTTTTTAACTTTTAGTAGAGAAAGGGTCTCACTCTTGCTAGGGTGATTTCAAACTCATGAGCTCAGGCAATACATCCACCTCTGCCTTCCAAAGTGCTAGGATTACAGGTGTGAGCCACCATGCCCTCCCCTACAGATGTCTTTCTTAACAGCAGCAAATAATACTGTGGTGTAGAAAACTCATCTTGAGTTTTCTCTGAAATTTGGAATGAGAAAAGATTGATAGTTGTTAAGTATACACATAAGCACAGATTTATAAACATGTTCTTCTTTTAAATCAGAAAGTGACCAGGTTATGTTCAGGAAGTATACATAGACTGCTTAAAATTTGGTGTGTTGGTTTTTCCACCTCTTAACTTGGAACAAGAAATTTAATTCATGGGCACTGCCTGTGGCTCAAGGAGTAGGGCACCAGCCCAATATACTGGAGGTGGGGGGTTCAAACCCAACTCTGGCCAAAAAACAAACAAGCAAAAATAAAGAAATTTAATTCATGAAATGTCAGCTCTTTCTTCACAAAATGGAGCTAACGATACATACCCAACAGAGACAGAGAAATTTTTGTCTTGGTATTATATATAATTATAACCTCCTGGAGCCTTGCTATTCAAGGTATGGTCCCTGAATTACAGATGGATATCACCAAGAGATTGAACAAAATGTGGTATCTCAGCCTGAGACCTATTGAATCAGGAATAGTGTAGGGCCCACTACACTATTGAATTTCTAACAAGCTCCAATTTGATGCTGATGTTACGGAGTCACAGAACACACTTTGAATGACAAGGCTCTAGTGCTCCTACTATACACCAATCAAATCGAAGACACACAATATACTTGAGCTACATAGTTTTAGATTTTATTATAAAAACATTATCAGGAATATAATATACCATGATATTTGATCTAAAGTAGAGTAAATGTCTTAAACCCCAGGACTTCTGATATAAATGGCATGGGGTTAAGTTGAGACATTATTATTTCTTAGAAAGCTCTCTTAGTCTATTGGGTAGCTGGGATTGAGAACTTTGAGATAGCAGGAGAGATGACACTGGAAGAAGCAAATGCAATAAGAAAACCAAGTGAGGACTGCAGTAGACAGGATTATGCCCCCACCCTGCCAAAGATGTCCACATTCTCATCTTTGGACCCCGTGAACATGTCACCTTCTTGGCAAAAGACATTGGTAGATATGATTAAGACTATCAGTCTTGAGATGGAAGGTTATCTTGGATTATTACCATATAAGCACATTCTAATCATATGAATCTTTAAAAGTGGAATGGGAAGCAGAAAAGTACACACACTAGTGTGGCCAGAAGGAGAAGGAATATTGTCGGGAGAGGGATCTGAGGCTCGGTTGCTATCTTCCAAGGTGGAGAATAGGCACAAGGTGACCCAAGGAATTCTGGCCACCTTTGGAAGCTGAGATCAACCTGTGGCTGAGGACTAGTAAGAAAATAAGTTTGACCAACAACCTGAATAACAAAGGCAATAGATTTTCTCCAAGAGACTCCAAAAATGAACTCAGCCCTGCTGACGCCTTGATTTTAGCCCAGTCAGATCCATTTTGGATTTCTGACCCATAGAACGATAAGATAATACATTTGCATTGTTTTAGTCACTAAATGTGTGAATACTTATTGCAAAAGAAATAGAAAATTAACACAAGTATACAATGCATTTTTCTTCCTTAAGCCTCTTCTTTAAAGGTAAACTGGCTAAATAATTCCTCAATATTTTGTAAGGCAAAGGTTTATTCTACACAGATATGTTTCCAATAGTAAGATACTGAAACATATAAATTTTGTGGTGTTTTCATGTTGGACTAAATTGCAAGAAACTTCGGAACTAGTTGAACAACCTGACAAGGATAGTATTGTTGAATTATTGAATGCCTACTATGTGTCAGAAAGTGCTCTCAGCACTTCACAGTTATTATTTAACATCACATTATATGTATGGCATAACAAACTCATTCCTCCCACCAGCACTATGGGGAGAGTATATTTATTCTGCCTTATCATAGCTGTGCATGCTGAAACAGGAATGCCAGGCAAAGGTGGTGTACGGATGGGTTTGAAGCAGGCCAAGCTGTTCGTGTAATCGACAGCACTGCCAATTTGGAGAAAACAGAATGTTTCCTTATAAATACAGTCACAATAAATGAAATTCAGAAAGATTAATTATCAAGATGTCACATTGCCAGAAATAAGAGCTTGATTTTTAAGCTCAGATTTTTGAGGTCCTGGTAAAGTCATACTTTCACTGAACTATGATATGTAGATAAAATCTAAATGGAGACAGCCCACATTTTCTCTATTATAAAGCAGATAATAATCAGTACATGACTTTGAGGAAATAAAAGGTGTGAATTCTCTACTTTTCAATTTCAGGCAAAATAAAGAAGCTTTGGGAGCTTACGGAGTATTAAGAAAGACAAAACCAAATCAGCCATTCACTTGTGTCATTAAGGCCTCACTGGGTACTCCATTTCTGAAATGATGTAGATATGCTTTTTGTGGCAATCAGAAACACTTGAACTGTAGATTAGTTATAAAATGAAAGAATTATTCTGTGTCTTTTTTTTTTTTCTTTACTCCAGGGAATACACAAAGACAAAGTTAGTGGGGGAAGGTTGGAAAAAGGGAAAGACAGCTGGAAGTTGTCACATGCATAAGTAGCAGAAAAAAATAAAGTTCTCTAAAGAATAAAAGTCACATGACCTGCCTCCCACCCCTGACTCCAGTTTTTCTTAAGCCCTTTTGAGAGGCCTGGAGATAGGAAGAGTTGGTTATCTTAGTAGATAAAGGATGCCACTGGAGAAAAACTTAAATAAGATCTAGAGATGGACAAAACTGTGTGGAATGGCAAAGGGACACTGTGGCAGAATGAAGTCTTATAAAAGGTGTCAGTTAATTTAGCAACAAAAACGTATGGGGGTGTCAGAATAGAGGTTTATAGACTTTTTTCTTATGGAAAAGCTTAAAGATTTGCTTTTCCAGAGGAAGAATTTTCATGTTAGATATTGTGAACCCATTTCACTTAAAAATTGGATTTGTAAAAATTAAAAATTATGGGCTTTGAAATGCAAAATTCAATTATAAAATATATTAGCTATGCTGGCAAAGTTATTCTATAACTCAGATAAATACATTTATTTGAATCATTTACTGATTAATTAGTAATGCACTAAAAAATAGCAAAAAATGTAAAGCACTCATTTAATATTGTACTAGGGAACAACTCATCACTTACCTATAATATACTGTTTATGACAGCTAAATCTGGGCGAGGGGAGAAAGCAGTCTCTCAATAACTCACACACAACACAGTCTTTTATTCTCAAAAGAGGTTTACCAATCTTAGACATTTTTATATTATACACGATTCAAATATTTAAAATTATCCTACTCCTTAGTTTATAGAAAATAGGAGGTAAGAAAATTTCAATTAGAATAAGAGATTTTCATTTCGAAGCACCAAGCCCTTGACCCAAAAATAACCATATGGAAAGGCTCATTATTCAGGTACAGTTACCTGATTGCAAAAAGATATAAATGGCAAGATATTTATTCTTCATTTCACACTTTTTGAAATAGCAAATGTAGTATAAGAATCAATTCCCATTTCAAGGTCAAAATGGATGGTTCACCTCCATAATGGATTAGTATGCATTAATTAAAACAAAAAATGAGTGTGTTCTATTATACTAGTATAAAAGGATTGAAAAGGCATATCATCTTGTCTTGTTAAAGAAAAGCTTTAGACAAATTAAATTTGACTTTCTTTGAGCAAAGTACTATTCATGAATCGGGCAGTGTAAGAAGTGGTTCAGATAAGCTGTGAGATTGTATGGATAAAATGCAGAGGCAAAGTAGAGAAATCACCCTATTGTCTTTCACTGTGCATCCGCCTTGTTTGGGTGTGTTGTAATGAGTTGTCTGCTTGTAACTGGCTGAAATTTAGTTGTTTGTATTACTCCTGAGTTAGATTTCAGTTTGTTTAAGTACCAATTTAAGATTGTATTTATTATATAGGAACTCTGAATGTGGAGACAGCCTCAGGCTAATGACCTCCTGTTTATTTAATAGTGTGAAATGTAATTTTTTATGTTTGAAATCCATAAGCGTTCCTTAAAGTATATACAAAAAATTACATTAATTTTGTATGTAAAAATGAGAGTAGAGTTACAAAGGAATGGCCTCCCCAAATCTTACGCATTTTACAAAGATTATAATAGAATGGGGAGAGGGTAAATAATTCGCCAATGCTATTAGGTTTGAGTCCTGTATTCAAATCCAAAAAATCCAGCTCCAAAGGGAGTACATGGATCATTATACAATGCTGCTTTTCATGAGAATAAAAGCCCACATATTATATGTTAAAATGCCAATTTGATGACTGTTGCTTTTTATCCATCTGGCCATTCAAACAACTTTATTCAAGTTCTCTTTAGAATGAAACCAAAAATTAAAACAATAATGATAATAACATAATTCTCTTTCCTTAGTTGTGCATCTTTATATTAATGTTTGTTTATACATACTTTACAAAACATTCCAAGGTTAGACGATCTTTCACAGAGTAACTTTGCCCTCTAGAATTCCCAGGCAAATAATGTTTCCTGCTGGTAGAAAATGTAGTGATCCATGAATGTAAACAGGTTTAGAGGTCATTTACCAGAGCTCTGCAGTCAGTGCTAACTACCACAGGCTCCAAGTGAAATTTAGATATTGATTTTAATTTATAAATCCCCTTCTGGTGGCCTGCCATGTTGCCTTACCAATTATCTCTGTACCTGTAAATCATTCTGCAGCTGGGGTGGGTTGAACCGTTCATAAACCTGATTCTTTGATTTAAATGCTAGCAGACTGAGGGCAGATGTTCTCATTAATCTTTTATGTATTTTTTTCCTTACACATTTTTCTTCAAGATAGCATGAAGATAATTATAGTTTTAACCTTCTTTGATTTATAATTTAAAGTGTTTGGCTTAGGATAGAACATGTAAGAGGGGTTAGCCTCAAGGAAATTTGTGAAATGGCTATTTTTTTGGAAATCTCCACTTCCGTTTCCGACCTCTTTTTTCCCATCTTGTAAGGCTCCTTTCTCACTCCCTCAGGTACTTACATCTTTGGCTTTTTCGTATTAACATATTTATATCCACTTTCATTGCTGTAAGTTATATATACAACTCTTACTATTTTTTAAATATTATTTCCATTGGGGGTCAGGGGTCCTGGTTCCCCTAAGCCAGTCGACCTGGTTCAATTATTCAGCCAAGCTACAAAGTTCAACCAAGGCACAGCAGTAATTGAAAACAAAAATGAATGGAAGCAGAAAATAAAACTAGAGCGCATGAAGAGAAAGCAAAAGTAACCTGCACAAGTTTCAGTACAACAAGGAGAAATTTTATTTAGCTAAAACAAAGAGAACGTTTAGAGCACTTCCAAAGAGAATTGGAAGTGCCCCCCTCTCCAGAAGGAGCAGAGGGTGAGAGAGACAAAGACACAAAGGCCTGCAGAGGTATAAGTATCCTTTATGTTTGACACTGGTCACAAGTCTTTCATTGGCCTCTGTGCTTCCAGGCAGTATGACTCTTCTCTACTGGTCATTGATTATCTCTATATATTGGTCATTACTTACCTAGGTTTCTTCAAACCTAGGTATGGGCCCTCCAGACTTGCTGGTTCAGCAGGCCAGGTTTTCCTCACATCCCCCTGGAAACCCCTTTCTCAGTGTCCCTTCTCAATTTCCATCCTAATGTTTAAAGATCAATAAGGGTCAATCCCTTTAAGGGAATCTTTAAGGTTGCCGTTCATGGGGTGGGGGTGAATCATGTGAGGCAATCAAAAGGGAGTATTTGCCCAGCTCAGAATTAAGTATTATCTATTCTTCTCACCAGCAGAGCCCTGGCAGCCATATTTAGTCTACCCAACCTTCGCCCTGTCTGTAATAAATTGGATGAGGCATGGTCATTTGACACAGGATAAGCTGATCAAATTCTCACTAAGAAGTTTGATTTGAAACTAAGGGTTTCTAATTCATGTTTGCCTAGTGATGTAACATCTCAGGAGTTGCAGCTCTCAATCAACTGTCCATGTATCAAGCATGAAAGAAATGAGACTGGCTAAAAATAATGAAGATTTTAAGTGTGAATAAAAAAGAGAGGTTCAAACTGTGAATCCCTGTTCCATTTCAATGAAGTCAATGAATTTGTGAAAATTAGCCCATTTTAATTAAATTAGACCAAATTGGTTTCTGTTACTTGCAAACAAGGTACTTTCATCAATATATGTGTTGCCTAACATCCCCCTTTATAATGAAATTATTCAATATTCTGTATAGAGGTAAGACTTTTGCACCCACAAAAGATAAAATTGTTTCCACCTCCAGCTCCAGAGTGAAGCTTTGCATATAAACTAACCGGGACACCATATTTTCCAGCAACGGTGACTGAATTAGAGATAGTCTCAAAGTGCATTAAGAAGCAATGAATGTAGGAAACTGTTTGTTGGAATTACTGAGAGATTTGCATCTTTCCTGCAGGATTTGAACTTATAATTTTGTAGTCTAGAACAACTGAAATCTCTTGCTGTCAAGAATTGTGGCTTATATAAAAGCAGGATAAGCCTAGAGAAAATGGGCAAAACAGAGTTCTAGTGGTGTCAATGAAGCCCTAGGTTGAAACTCTTACTGGTTACATGGTCTGTACCTTCATAAATGAAAGGCTCCTGGCTAATACAGTGCTCCCCAAATGCTACTATGCCAGTGTTACCTACTAATTTCTGTCTTATTCTTTGAAATAAAAGAAAAATTTCAGATGGTAGGAGTGTTACATTTAAATTTCTATTTTCTATACATAAAACATTTTATTTAGTTTTTAATTAATTCATATGAACCTAGCAATCTATTTTATACCCCATGTTTTGAAATATAATAATTCAGTAAAGACTAGACATTGCACTGATAAAAAGCTACAGAGGGAGATCTGAAGACCTATTTTTCTCCCTAATTTTACTACATACTAGTTATTTAAAGGCATGGAAATCAAAGCCTCTACTGTTTTCAAGAAATAAATGACATATTGCTGTGAGCTGTGATGCTGCGGCACTCTACCAAGGGCAACCTGGTGAGACTTAGTACCCCCCCCCAAAAAAAAAAAGAAAAGAAAATAGAGAAGTGACAAAATTTCTCCCTAGCCAACCCATCAAGTTCCTGTGCATTTAAAGGGACAGGCTGCCACATTTAAATAGCTTTGAAAATATTTGAAGTGACATACATATGTACCTGTGTATTATTTTGATATTAAAATATAATTTCTTAGGTTTTATATTTGTGATGTATTTTCTCTTGTTATCAACATCTGGAACATAATATCAAAGTTTGTAAGGTCTCTCATTTCCATCCCAATTCCTGAACCAAAGAACGGCTTCTTTTCTGCTTATTACATGGCCATAATGTAGTAGTCAGGTTGTTTCAAATAGTATGACAAAGTACTGGCCCAAGGAAATGGGCCACATAGAATATAGCCTCAGATTAAAAGAAATACTTTTCTGGGGCAGTGCCTACGGCTCAAAGGAGTAGGGCACTGGCCCCAAATGCTGGAGGAGGCGGGTTCAAACCCAGCCCCTGCCAAAAACTGCAAAAGAAATACTTTTCTGATCCTAGAAGGTTTTAACTGTGATGAAATTTGTTGGCAAAAATGAGGGTGAATAAAAGTCAAAGAAAACTTTTTAAATTTCTGATTAATAGTATTATTCTTTCAATTATTGAAACTATTCTCACCCATTTGACCAAAATCAAACCATTTTTTATTAAGGAATATATTTTTAGGATAATGTTTGCTTTAACCATGAAGTATACATTTTGAGTATGTTGAAGAGTCAACAAAAGTTTGGCTTAAATATTTATATGGTGACAATTTGTAAGCCCATATTCTTAAAAATCAGTGAGAGAGATATAAAATAAGGAAATTTTGTCCCTGAGAGGTAGATGTGAATTAATTTAGCATTACAGCCCTTTCTCTCCCAGCACTTTACTTTGCTTATACTATGACGCTCATATTGATGTTTTACCTATTTGTTTCTGCTGCAAGTTCTGAGTTCTCAGGTGCTACAACTTATGTTTTAATTGTTCTATAATCTTAGTTCCTAGCACATAGTAGGTCCAATAACTATTTGTTGACTGCATGCATGTAATGATTCCTGGCTGTGAAAAAGAACATCAAGCTACTTACTTGATGTACCCAAATATTATTGCCACCAATAGTCTTTGAAAATTCCAAATAAATTTATTTGCATGTTGAGGACAAAGACAAAGTGGATTTTTTTTTAAAAAATAAATACAGCAAACAGAATTTTAAAGGGTTTTCAGTTATTATCTTAATAGGGAAATGGAATGGGAATGGTACTTTAAATGCTAATGTTTTTTCTTCTATTTAAATAGGAAAATATATTCATTATATAAACTTTAGTAAATTCAGAAACTGTAAAGGATTAAAAGTTACTTAAATAACTATCCCAACAATAACTGATGATATTTGCTAACTTGTTCACAATATTTTTTCTCTCTCTCTCTCTCTGTCTCACACACATACACACACAAACACACACACACACACACACACAAGGCTCATTTTAATAAATCTGAAGGAAAAACCCATGCCTACGGAAATATTTCAAAGTCAGATTTTTTCCCCCATTTTCTTAGAATCCTGGTGACTAGATTTATTTACCACTAAACATAATGAGAAATACCACCGAATCAGAAATGTTGTGATTTTAATTTCTGGGAAGGCAGACACTCCCGGCTTAGCCTCAATCCTAATCTTCTACACAGAGTATTTATCCACTCACTCACTGATGGGCACTAGGGTTGATTACATATCTTTGTTATTATAAATTGTACTGTGATAAATATTCCAGCACAGGTATCTTTTATAAAATGGTGTCTTTTCCTTTGAGTAGATACTCAGTAGTGGGATTGCTGGATCTAAGTGCACGTCTACTTGTAGTTCTTTGAGGAATTGCATATTGCTTTTCATAGCAGTTGTTCAAGCTTAAATTCCCACTGTAGGGGAGTTATCTGCACCCTT
Source organism: Perodicticus potto (assembly GCA_963574655.1). Classification (NCBI taxonomy): domain Eukaryota; kingdom Metazoa; phylum Chordata; class Mammalia; order Primates; family Lorisidae; genus Perodicticus; species Perodicticus potto. The sequence goes on along the minus strand of CAUYRH010128538.1, from coordinate 13,768 downwards.
GTAAGGTCAATCAGTCTCCCATTTTGTGAAGGCAAGTTTAAAGTCTTTTGTGAGTTAGAAAGGAAAAATCCTGGTGGGATTTTCCAGGCTACTCCCTTAAGATGATTAACTGCCTCCAAATGGTCGGTTAAAGGATTATTACCTAGCATAAGAATAACTTTGGTAAAGTAGTTATCAGTTGAGCCAGTTAAACCTTAGCTAATAAGGATAGTTTTACATAATAAGTGGTTATCAGTTAGTCTGATTTATCCATAGACCTGTAAGTACCACAGCCTGGGGCCAGGTTTAAGTGATATGTTTATTGATTAAGTCATAAGATTAAGTCATGTGCTTGTTGATTAAGTCATGTGCCTATATAAGCCTTATTGGAAGAACTAAATTTGCTGAAATGCCTAAGCGAGCTTCAGCCATTCCCTTTCAAATCAATCATTTCATCTGCAGTGCTGCCTCTGCATCGTTAAACAGGGGGCTGGGTGGCAGCAAAATCCCACCAAGACTGCATAAGCATTCTCTATTCACTGCAATGGCTCCAATGTCTATTGTAGTTTGGCTTTATTATGTAAAGATGATTCTGATAGGCATGAGGTAGTGTCTTATTGTGGTTTTAATTTACATTTCATTGATAATTGGAGATGTTGAAAATTTTGTTTTTCATATATTTGCCATCCATTTGTCCATCTTCTTTTGAGAAGCGTTTTTTCTTGTCTTTCCCCCAAATTTATGAGGTTGTGTGTCTTTTTCTTGATTTATTTGAGTCCTTTGCTGATTTTGGATATTAGCCCTTTGTCAGATGTGTAATTTACCAGTATTGTCTCCCACTTTGTAGGATGTCTATTGACTCTGTCAATGATTTCCTTTCTTAGAAAATTTTTAGTTTAATTTAGTTCTATTTATAACTTATTGTTGTTAGTGTTCAATAATATTTGATTTATGGATATTAATTATAAATATTTTACTTATGCCAATGTCTAGAAGAATGTTTTTTTTCCATGATATCTTCTAGTTATTTTTTCAGGTTTAATTTTAAGCCATTAATCCATTTAGAGCTAACTTTTTATATGGTGAGAGAAAGGGAGGGATTCAGTGTTGTTCCTCTGCATGTGGTTAGACAGCTTTCCCCCCACAAGTTGTTGAATAGCATATTCATTTCTCAGTGTATATTTCTAAATGCTTTGTCAAAAATAAGTTGGTCATAGATATATGGTTCTGTTGCCTATTCAATTTCATTGGTATGTATTCACCTTTGTACCAGTATAATGCTGTTTTGATGACTAAAGCCCTGTAGTATAATTTGAAATAAAGTAACATCATGCCTCCAGATTTATTCTTTTTGCTTAGGATTATTTTGTCCATTTGGGATCTTTCTTGTTTTCATGAAGTTTAGAATTATTTTTTCTAGATCCCTGAGAAATAACATTGGAATTTTGACAGGAATTTCATTGAATATGAAAATTACTTTGGGTGGTATGGACATTTTAACAATGTTGATTCTTCTAGTCCATGAGCATAGGATATTTTTCCATCTATCTGTGTCACTTCTGATTTCTGTCATCAGTGTTTTGTCCTTCTTGTAGAGATCTTTCGCCTCTTTGGATAAGTATATTTCTAGGTATTTAATATTCTTTGTAGATGTTATAAATGGCATTGAGTTCTTGAGATGGCTCTCAGTTTGCCTGTTATTAGTATATGGAAATGCTATTGTTTGGTGTACATTAATTTTATAAACTGAATATTTACCAAATTTATTTATCAGTTCTAGGAATATTTTAATGGATTTTTTTAGGGTTTTCTTGGTATAAGAGCATATCACTGCAAACAGGGACAGTTTGAAGCCCTCTTTCCTAATTTGAATGAACTTTATTTCTTTCTCTTGCCTGATTGGTCTGGTACTGTACTGAATAAAAATGGTGACAGGGACCTCTAATGTCTTTTTCATGTTCTTTGGAGTGTTGTGTCTGGGTGTTCCTGTGTCCCCTGATTTTCAGTGTCAAGGATGAGGACTGGTACCAAGTTGAGCTAATGATGGAGAAATGACAGATATAGAACAATCACACAAACAGTTTATTACAGGAAAAGTAAAGAAGCTATATGAGGTGAAAAATGAAGAAGGAAGCTGTACAAAGTGGCATAAAGTAAAAATGCCTTCCAGACAGAACAGTTCAGACTTTGATCGGAGAAAAATCCTGGAATCTGAGCACCTGCTGCCAGTTGTCTGACCTCACTCCTGGCAGGATTGCTTGTCATTTCCTGCCTTTGGAGGTGATTGACAAATTGGGGGTTAAGTAACAGATTATATAACAGGTTACATAACATGTTTGTTAAATAAGAATTTCCCTTTCTATGCATCTGTCTTCCCCAGGATCCTTCACAAAAGCTCCATCCATGCTATGCTAATTAGATGGAAGGCAATTAGCTCTAGGCCAGTTAAATATCTGACCACCAAGAAATCCTTACTCTGATGCTTCCACCAGGGGACAGTTCTCATCCACAATTTGGATCCTACCTATCATTCAGTTCCTGCTCTCCACCCTTAGCCACTCTCTTGCCACCTTTTTATCCACTGCCAACTTAATAAGGGAAAGTTTTCAGATTTTCTCCATTTAGTATGATATTGGTCATGAGTTTATCTCACATAGTTTTTTTTTTTTTTTTTTAATTCAATCATAGCTGTGTACATTAGTGCAATCACAGGGTACAATGTGCTGGTTTCATATACAATCTGAAATATTTTCATCCAACTGTTCGGCATAACCTTCATGGGATTTTCTTAGTTATTGTATGAAAACATTTGTATTCTGCATTTAGTAAGTTTCACCTGTACCTTTCTAAGATGCACCATAAATGGGATCCCACCATTTACCCTCTCTCCACCCATTCTCCCCACTCCCCTCCCCTCCCTTGCTCCTTTCTCCATATTCTTATGCTACAATTGGGTTATAGCCTTCATATAAATGCTATAAATTAGCTTCATAGTAGGGCTGAGTACATTGGATACTTTTTCTTCCATTCTTGAGCTACTTTGCTAAGAAGAATGTGTTCCAGCTCCATCCATGTAAACATGAAAGAGATAAAGTCTCCATCTTTCTTTAAGGCCACATAATATTCCATGGTATACATGTACCACAATTTATTAATCGATTCATGGATCTATGGGCACTTGGGATTCTTCCATGACTTAGCAATTATGAATTGGGCTGCAACAAACATTCTGGTACAGGTTTTGTTAGCTTGAGGTATGAGATATGTTAATTCTATGCCTCTTTTGTTGACAGTTTTTATCATGAAGAGTTGGTGAGTATTATCAAATGCTTTTAAAGCATCTGTTGATCATATGGTCTTTGTTTTTAACTTTGTTTGTGTGGTGAATTATATTTATTGATTTGCTTATTCTTTGTATCCCTGAGATGAATCCCATTTGATTGTGATGTATTATTTTCTTGATGTGCTGTTGAAATCATGTTGCTAATATTTTGTTGAAGATTTTTGCATCTATATTTATGAGGGATATTCTGTAATTTTCTTTTTTTTGATTGTGCCTTTTCTGACCTTGGTATTATGGTGATACTGGCTTTGTATAGTGAATTAGAGAGGATTCCTCCTTCTCAACATTATGAAACAGATTCTATAGCATGAATGCCAATTCTTTTTTGTAGATCTGTTAGATTTTGACTGTGAATCCTTCTGGTCCAGGGCTATTTTGTTCTTGTTGGGACAATTTTTATTACAATTTCAATCTTGTTACTCATTGATCTGTTCAATATTTCTCATTCTTCTTGATCAAGTTTGGAAGTTCATGTTTTACAAGGAAAAAAAAAGCCATCCCTTTCCTCTAGATTTTCCAGTTTCTCTGTATGGAAGTTTTTATTGTAGCCATGAATGATATTTTGTATTTCTCTGGTATCAGTTGTAATATGTACTTTTTCATTTCTGACTGAGAGTATTTGGGTCCTTTTGCTTCTATTACTGGTCCATCTAGATAGAGTTTTATCAATTTTGTTTATCTTTTCAAAGAACCATCTTTTTGTTTTTGCTGATCTTTTTTTGTTTATTTTCATTTCCTTGGGTTCTGTTCTGAGCATTGTTCTTTCTTTTCTTCTTCTAGCTTTAGGTTTCGTTTGTTCTCTTTTTCTAGTCCTTAAGACATTAGGTTGTTAATTTTTGATCTTTCTATCTTTTTAAGTGTTTATGGCTATGAACTTCACTGTTAACATGGCTTTTTCTATATACAATAGATTTTGGATATTTGCATTATGATTGTCATTCAGTTTTAAAAATCTCTGATTTTCCACCCTAAACTCATCATTCACCAAGGGATCATTTAGCAGCAGGTTGTTTAAATCCATGATTTTATGTAGATTTGAAAGTTCCTCTTGGAGCTAATTTCTAATTTTCTTCCATTATGGTCTGAGAAGATACATGGAATTTATTTTCTGAATTTGGGAAGACTTGTTTTGTGGACTAACATATGTTCTTAGAAAACTTCTTGTTCAGTTAAGAATGTACCTTATACCATGTTAGGTTGCAATGCTCTGTAAATGTCTGTTAGGTCCATTTATTCTAAAATTTCGGGTAAGTTCAGTTTTATGTTGCCTCAATGATTTTCCCAGTTCTGACTGTGGAGTGTTGAAGTCCCCAGAAATTGTGATGCTGCTTTTTATATTTTTGCTTAATTTTAGTAGTATTTAATTTATAAACCTGGGAGCTCCTTTGTTAGGTGTATATATATATTTATTATTATTATTCCTGTATTCCTTTTATCATTATATAATGGCATCTTTGTCTTTTTTTTTTTAACCATTGTTGATTTAAAGTCTATTTTATCTAATAAGAAAATAGCTATTCCCCTCACTTTTGTTTTCCATTTGTGTGGAATATTTTTTCCCATCCCTTTACCTTGATACTATTCAAATACTTGAAAATTGTGTTGATTTCAACGCAACTGGAAGTTGTGAGATAGCACATACCTGAGATGTGTTTTTAAATCCATTCAGCAAGTCGCTATAGTTTTAAATGGTGCATTAAGACAATTTGTACACAAGGTTAGGATTGTTCCATTTGTCATGTTGAATAACACCTAGTTCTTTTGTTCTCTCCCTTGTGTTACTGTTTTATAAGAGTTGTGAGCTTTAACCTTTGGCTATTTTTACACTGGTGGGTATTCATTGCTCTGTTCCATGTATAGGACACTTTTAAGCATTTCTTACAGGGCAAATCTGGTGCTGAAAGATTCTCTTAGTGTTTGTCTAGGAAAGATTTTATTTCTCGTTTATGCATGCAACTTAGTTGCAGGGGTTACAAAATTCTTGATTGGCAGTTATTCTGTTTCAGAAGATTAAAAATGGAACTGCAACCTTTTCTGGCTTGAAAGGGCTCTGCTGAGAGGTCCTCTGTTAGTCTAATGGATTTTTCTTTGTGAGTAACTTGTTGCTTTCATGTTGTACCTTGTGGATTTTCTCCTTCACTTTGACTTTGGTAAGGCTGATGACTATGTCTTGGTGATGTGATTTCATATTTGCTATGAGTCTCTCAGATGTTTGATTAGCATCTTATATCTGGTATCTAAGCGTCTGGCAAACAAAGGACATTTTTCTCCATTATTCTTGCAAGTAGACTATCCATGCTTTTTTGCCTTTTCTTCTTCTGCTTCGGGGATACCTGTAATTCTTACATCTGGTCGTTTTGCAAATCCCATGTTTCTTTTATTAATTATTCATTCTTCTTTGTTCTGTTCTCTATATGTTTTTCTGATTGGATGACTTCAAGATTCTTGTCTTTAAGCTCTGAAATTTGTTCTTCTGCTTCTTCTAAACTGTTGTTAAAGCTTTCTGCTGTTCATAAAAATTTTCTTAATGACTCTTTAATTTCTTTAAGTTCTGATATCTCTTTTCTAATATTATCTATCTATTTTGTGAATTTTTTTCACATTAAAAATTTCTTTGATTTTCTTGAGATGGTTTTCTACCATCTCCATTCCATTCATCTTATTTGAAACACAATCTGAATTCTGTATCTGTCAATTCTACAATTGCCTTTTGGTTGGAAATGATTATGGGAGAGCTATTGTTATCCTTTTGTATGTTGAAATAGCCTGTTTTTTCATATTCCAGGGTTTTACTGCTGATTCTTTCTCATCTGGGCCTCCTCCCACTCTCAAAGCCTACAGTAGATACAGTACACCTGTTCTCCTCTGCTGAAACCTCTGTTGCTGCGTGATGATAGGGATGGGTCTCTCAGTGGCATTTGGTTCCAGCTCTGGAAGCTAGACCAGGCAAAAGAGTGTCAAATACACTCTGAACCTTTAGTGCTGTTTCTCTCTGCATCTCCTCTATTCCCGTGTGTCGTCACCGGGCCACTGTGGCAGGGCTAGCCCCTGGTGCCAGGTGCACACATGAGAAAGGGCTGCCAGCACATGGGAAGGAAGGGTTTGGCAGGGCCCAGTATGCACACATGCAAGCCTGGGTAATTCAGGTGTCAGGACATTGGAGGGGAAAGGTAAGTGCAGGGTGCATGTACACAGGCTGTAGTGGGCCTGTGGGGTGGACTGAACCTGTGGTGTGGAGCAGGCTGGTGGGTCACAGCTCAGTGCAGTGTGGAGCAGGACACCAGGACAGAGTGGACCTGCAGGTTAGGGCACCAAATGAGACAGAGCATGTCTGTGGAACATAGCGGTCATGCACATGGGCCAGGTTGGCTGCAAAGCAGGGTGTACACACAGGACATGGCGTCTAAGACCTGGTTAGGGGTCTGTGGCATGCAGTCTTCCCAGCATTGGTCTGTGGCATGCAGTCTGCCCAGAATTAAAGTCAGCAACTAACTAGCTTTTGTCCCATGCAGAGTCTTTCAGATAGCAGTGGTGGTGGCTGTTTCAGGAGCCACATAGTGGGAAGTGAGCACCAGGGGTATGGGTACATGCTTTACCTGAATCCCATGGGAAGTGTGGTTGATGAGATCTCTTAGTCCACAGCAGTGTGTACTGGGCTTGTGGTCTCCTTCTTTGCCCAGGGCCTCTAGCATTAGGTGGCAAGGCACATGTTATCTGCTCATAGGGAGCATGTGAGCACTGGGATTGCCCATACCTTCCCTGCCTTGCAGGGGTAAGCAGGTGGCAACATTCACAAATCTGACCTGAGTACAAAAGTGGTGCTCCAGATTTGAGACGTTACAGTAGCATCAGCTGCAGTACCAGGTCTTACAAACCAGGGTCCCTTCTCTCCGGCAGTGGGGCTGCACAGCCTCCAGGCAGGTCTCTGTATCACTCGGGAGGCCTGCTACAGTGGAGGGGCCCTCCCGCTGCTCTGGGAGCAGAATCCTCTGTCCCTTTGCCATGTGTGGGTACCATCCCTGGTTTCCTCAGGTCATGCTGAGCAGCTTGTCCCACTTCTATCTTCTCCACTTCACTCTCCCTGCTCATGTGGATTCCCAGTGCTCTTGTTTAGACAGTCAGTCCAAAGGTAGATACTTTACCACTTTTAATCTTGTCCATGACACATTCTCTGTGCAGGATGCTTCTAGTTCTCTACTTGGCCCCAGTCATAGGAGATAAATTCTTGTAGCAAGTTATTATGGTTATCAAGTCTGAGTAGTCCCACAGTGAGCTGTCTGCAAGCTGGAGGCCCAGGAAAGCTGACGGCTCAGGAAAGCTGGCATCTCATCCAGCCTGAGTCCATGGGCTTGGGAACCAGGAGAGCCAGTGGCACGACTCTCAGTGTGAAAGCAGAAGAATAATCATTGTTTCTTTTTAAATTATTGAGTTTTTATTTATTAAGAAAAAAGAGACACATTTTATTTTATCCATAAATATAATTAAAGATGAGATTTCTATTCTAATAAAACCTTTAAATTTTACATAATTTTAGTTAGAGATTAATAGAGTGCACTAATAAAACCTAAATTATGGATTCAAATTTCTCAAAAAATTAATATATTTTACTGGTAACCTTGGATTCCTCAGGACATCTTTTATATATCTGAGCTATACTGATATCTCTATCCGAGAGCAAATTCAGATATATCATAAAATTTTGCCTCATTTTTCAAGTGGATGAGAATTATCATTAGGAGAGATATAAATGAGATCTTGATGTGGCCAATAAAATAACTTGTGAAGCTTAAAAGGTGAGCTTAAAGATAATAAGTAAATATTGGATTTCTTGGAAAGAAATAAAAATGTATTGACTACAGAGATAAATATCAAAAATTGTATTCAAGTGAAAACAATTATCATACTAAGTATATAAAACCAAGCACTATATAATAATTATTCAAAGAATAAAATTATATCATTCTAGAGCTGGGGGTGGCAAACTTTTACTTAATAAACAATTTTCCTAAGAAATTTTGATGTAAAACTATATCTAATTCTTATACATAAGGAAAGATTCATTTATCAAGAAGAATTTGTGAATTTCAATATGTAAAAAATACATTTTGGAGCTACAGTGATAACCACTTGTGAATTTTTAGTAGAGTAGTAATTCTGTTCACTAAAACTATATATATGTGTGTGTATATATATATATATATTAGAAAATTAACCCATGTTGGTTTACAGTTCTCAAAGTAAGTCTCCATAGAAACATGGCAAGTAAAAGTATTAATACAAAAGACACTCAATGTGAATGGAAGAAATATGCTTAATTCTCTTACGGTAGATGTTGCTTGTAAACACAAATGAGCCTAACTGACTGGTTAGAACTAACAAAAGAAATGCATTTGTAAATTATTTGCTGCCGACAAATACTGATTTATTGGATACCTTTTATAATATGTATATTGGGATATTTTGATGGAAGTAATGCTAATTTGATGAAAATCTTCACTATCTCTTGACAGTCGTTGAATGTTTTAATATTTAATTGTTATTACAACCCTTCAAGCCTCTTCCCAGTTTCTGTTTCTTTCCTCACAAATCCAACTACTACTTGTTTTCCCTCACTTTCTGTTCATGATTGATTGCACTTCCAAATTTATTGATTCAGGATGGTAAAAGCACCAGGAAATTTCTGAATTACTTTATGTCTATTTAAATTTTCTGTTTCTTCACTCCCCCTAAGTCTTTAACACATTTATCTCTGCCATATTCTTTCTTACTTTTTCAGGAGAACCTGTTTTAAGTCTGTCCTCTCTGCAGCATCAGCTTTTATCTCTCTATGATCTTTTACAAATTGCCCGTGGTCATGCCCCAGTCCCATTTTGCTAAAAGATTGTTCCTTCTGTTTTTACGATGGTGAAATTGCTGACAACCTCTTCTCTCAATTTAAGTGACAACCTTATCCAAAGAGTAGTCTTTGTTGTGGCTTCTACCTCAACATATCTTTACTGTAACATCCTTTTTTAGTGACTTTAATACAAAAAAAATTGAGTATATCATATGTGTTCACCCTTATGAATTTTTGCAAAGAGGGACAGCCGTGTACGCAGCACCCAGATGAAAGAACAAGTATTTGCTGGCAACCCAGAAGCTTCTAAACATGTCCCACTCCTTTCATTATCATAGCGAAGGCGATCACTATCCTGAAACTAAATACCACAGATTCATTTTGCTTGATTTAAAATGTTACACAGTAAATAGAATTATGTAGCATGTAGCCATTTTTGTCTCACTTCATTCACCGACTATGTTCTTGTGCGTAGTTTAATTTATTGTATTGCTTTATAAAGCCCTTTTAAAGAATATATATACTACAATGTTGTTGTTTGTTTTTTGGTAGAGACAGAATCTCACTATGTCACCCTTCGTAGAATGCCTTGGCATCACACAGCTCACAGCAACCTCCAAGCCCTGGGCTTAGGCGATTCTCTTGCCTCAGCCTCCCAAGTAGCTGGGACTACAGGTGTCCGCCACAACACCCAGCTATACTGCAATGTTTTTAGCCATTCTATGGTATTGGTCATTTGAGTTGCTTTAACTCTTGGTTATTAAGGATATTTCCACTAATGGTGTATATGAGTATCTTTCGATGATTATATGTATGCATTCCCATAGGTTACACTTTTAAGAGTACACTGTACTGGGTTATGAGATTAGCATATGTTTAACTTTTGGTGGGAACTGCAAAGCAGTATTTCAAAGTGGTTGCAACCTTTGCTCTCCTACCAGCAGTGAATAAGTTCCTGTTAATTCGCATTCTCGTCAACATTTAGAAGCATATTTTTAATTTTAGCCATTTGAATGCATTTGCCTAACCAAACATTTCAATTTTAAATGTCTTGTTTAAATTTTAAATTTCTCTCTGTTTTTTTTGCTGTTTAAAGCCTTTCTAGTTGTCGTGGTTAGTAATGCCTTGTTGTAATTTTAATTTACATTTCCTGATTATTTTATGAAGTTGAATATATTTTGATTATTAACCATTTGAATCAATCTTGTATGAAGATGTTAAGTTTTCTTCTTGCTTTTTTTTTTAATTGGTTTGCCAGTCTTGTCTTAATGATTTATAGTTCTTGTAAAGTTCATATTATGAGTCTTTTCTTAGATATGTGCATTTTCCACAATGTGGCTTTTCATTTAACTGTCTTAATAGTGTCTTTTAGTGAACAGAGGCTTTAGTTAATAATTTTTGCATCCTGATTAATAATTTTTTCTCTACCACAAAATCATGAAGGTGGTTTTAAATATTTCCTTCCTTAAGCTTTATTATCTTACTTTTTTTTTTTTTTTTTTTTTTTTTTTGCAGTTTTTATCTGGGGCTGGGTTTGAACCCACCACCTCTGGTATATGGGGCTGGCCCCCTACACCTTTGAGCCAGAGGTGCCACCCATTATCTTACCTTTTCAGTGGAAATCTTTGATGTTTATTTTTTGGTGTATCTGATCAAGATAATTTTTGGAAGAATGTAATTGACTCAGACCATTTTTGAAATGAACATTCTTTCTCTACTGCCCTACAGTATCCCTAAAATCGCTGTGGCAGGCGGCCTCACTGACCCTCCATGATCCTTAAACTTTAGTATTCACATCCTATGTGGCCTTCTTCTACATAGTATGTTACTTCTGATTTTAAACGATGAATGACTGAGCCTTCTGTTGTGAGCAATCTCTCATTTGTCCTCTTTCTTTCTTTCTCATAACATTTTCTGGAAGAAGCCAGCTGCTGTGAAGGTCTGCGGAGAGGCCCTTGTGATAAGGAACCACCTGAGCAATCTTGGAAATCCACACGGCAGCCCTGCAGCTGGCAGCTTGACTATACCCTTGGGGTAGACCCTAACCAGACTCCCCAGCCAGGCTGCTCCAGAATCCTGACACAAAGAAACAAGGTGAGGTGACAAATGTATACTTTTTAAACTGCTGAATTTCAGTATAATTTGTTAGGCAGAATACATGACAAATACAATCACCAAATGAGTCTATATTTTAGGTTACGGATTCTTTCTCTTCTGTTGGTTTACTTTTCTCCCTGTGTACCATCACAACATTGCAAGACTATCATACTATTAAAATAAAATTATCTGGTAGTTTAAGGAGGACGAAAATGTTCTCTAAGACTGTTTTTCATATTCATGGTCTTTTAAATGTTCATATAAATTTTTGAATCAGGTCAATTTTCATACACTCACAACACACACAGAAACAAAACACTTACAGTGATTTTTGAGTAATTTAATTTGTATATGAATTAGATAGAAGTAACATCTTAAAATACTGAGTATTCTAAGCCATGAAAATTCTGTAATTTATTATAGTTGTTAAAATGACTATCAATATTGCTTTATGGTGTCAAATGTAGAAATCCTGCAAACATTTCACTTAATTTGAAGTTTAATGGTACTTAAATAAAAGCATATCAACTTTTATTTTCTTATTTTTTTTTATTGTCTGAAAACGTAAATTTGTTACCTTGTTGTCAGTCACTAATTCTGATAGATTTTCTTATAAATTCCTTTGGGTTTTCTACACATAGAATCACATGGCCTGTAAAAGTTGACAATTTTATTTCTTCTTTTCAATTTCTTATTTCTTTCATTGCTTTTTCTTTCCTTGTGCTACTGACCAGGACTTTGGTGCCATGTGGAAAAAGGTGGTATACTGCACATCAATTTATTTTCCTCTATTTCTTTAATATTATGTTTTCAATCTCGAGAAAATATTAAAGTTATATGTATGATGTTTTATATAGTTTTTGCATCAATATTCTTTATAAGATTAAAGATATTGCCTTTTATTGTTACTTTTATAAGAGTTATTAATCATAAATATATCTTTTATTTTGTCAATACTTTTTTATATCTATAGAAATATCCACATGAGTTTTTTCTTTCTTTTCGTGTTTACAGTGATGAATTTCAATGCTGATCTTTTTGTGATTTTATATTTTTCAAACATGTTCATATAAGAAAATTCAAATATACAGATAAATTGAAAGAATTTTACAAGGAACATGCACAGTCCCACCTACATTCTGTAATTACGATGTGACTGTAAATGTTTAATACCCACCCCTCTACCTTCATACCTCTCCCTCTATTCATTCATCAATCCATCATTTAAAAAGTTATTACTGAACATTCAACCAGTCTTGAACTAAATTGCACATCGTTTGATATATTATCGTTTTTTGTATTTCTGGAGTGATATATGATTATATTGTTAGTTATTTGCATTTATATTTTGAAATTCTCTCTATATTTTCTTCATTTATAATGTCCTTATCAGGTTTTGTGGCTCAAGATATGCTAACTTCATGAAATGAATTGTCAAAAGTTCCCATTTCTTCTATTGTTGGCATGACATTGGTGTTATATAATTTTTTTCTTAATTTGAGAGGAAATTCAATAGCAAGTCAATTGACATTAAAATTTGGGGGGGAGTTAAATAATGAATTCAATTTATTTAATAAATAGGAGTATTTAAGATTTCTGAGGTTTTCTTTTATTTTTAATAGATTTAGGAGGTGCAAATGTTTTATAGTTACATGGATAAATTGTGTAGTGTTAAATTTATAGATTTCAGTGTGCCCATTATCTGAACAGTATACAATTATCCAATAGGTAGTTTTTGATGCCTCACCCTCCTTCCAATAGCCCTCCCTTCTGAGTCTCCAAATTCCCTTATAATGTTCTGCATTACCTTGTATAACCACTGTTCGGCTCTTCTAAGTGACTACATGCAGTATTTGTTCTCCCATTCCTAAGATACTTCAAGTTGGATTATGTCTTCCAGTCCCACCCAGGGTGCTTCAAAACATCCTACTTCATTTTTTATGCCTGAGTAGTATTTCACGGTATCTGTCTGTCTATCTATCTATCTATCTGTCTATCTAATCTTCCTAGAAAAATACATAGATACACCCACCATATTTTGTTTTTCATTCATTAATGATTGATGGGCAAAGGAGTTGATTCTATATCTTTGCAACTGTGAACAGTGCAGTGGTAAAAGTAGCAGTGCATGGATCTTTTTGATACAATGTCTTCTTTTCCTTTGGATACATACCCAGTAGAGGGATTGCAGGATCAAATGAAAGGTTTACTTTTAGTTTTCTGAGGAATCTTTGTATTGTTTCCTGTAATGATTTTACTAATTTACATTCCCACCAACAGTAAATTAAGTGTTCCCCTTCATTGTATCCATGCCATCTATTGTTTATCAATTTTTTTTATTTATTTTTTTATTGTTGGGGATTCAATGAGGATACAAGAAACCATGTTACATTAGTTGCATTTGTTGGGTAAAGTCCCTCTTACAATCGAGTTTTGCCCCCTATCGACTTGTTTTTATAATGGCTATTCTGACAGGGGTAGAGGGCTGTCTTACTGTGATTTTAATTTGCATT
>CAUYRH010128534.1:0-17693 GCA_963574655.1 Perodicticus potto | reverse complement strand
CATACGTAAATCATTTATATTAAATACCACTAAAACTTTTTTTTTTTTTTTTTTTTTTTTTTTTGAGACAAGAGTCTCACTCTGTCACCCTGGGTAGAACACTGTGCATCATAGCTCACAGCAACCTAAAACTCTTGGGCTCATGCAATCCTCTTGCTTCAGCCTCCCAAATAGCTGGGACTATAGGCACCCACCACAATGCCTGGCCATTTCTTTTAGAGATGAGATCTCACTGTTGATCAGGCTGGTCTCGAATACCTGAGCTCAAGCAATCCTCCCACCTTGGCCTCTCAGAGTGCTAGGATGACAGGCATGAGCCACCAGGCCTTGCCAGCAATTTGCTACTTTTTTATTTATTTAAGAAAGATATAGTTTTGCATACCACTCATGAAAACATCTAGCTCAGCTAGATGCTCTTTTAAAGATCTAGAGAGGCTGGGTGCAGTGGCTCATGCCTGTAATCCTAGCACTCTGGGAGGTCTAGGTGGGTGGATTGCCTGAGCTCAGGAGTTTGAGACCAGCCTGAGCAAGGGCAAGACCCCCCATCTCTAAAGACAGCCAGATGTTGAGGCGGGCACCTGTAGCCCCCGCTCCTTGGGAGGCTGAAGAAAGAGGATCACTTGAGCTCAGGAGTTTGAGGTTGCTAGGCCTGGCACAGTGGCTCACACCTGTAATCCCAGCACTCTGGGAAACCAAGGTGGGTGGATTGTTTGAGCTCAGGAGTTCGAGACCAACGTGAGCAAGAGTGAGATCCTTCTCTACTAAAAGTAGAAAAACTAGCTGGGCATAGTGGTGGACGCCTGCAGTCCAAGTTACTCAGGAGGCTGAGGCAAGAGGATCATTTGAGCTCAAGAATTTGAGGTTGCTGTGAGCTATGATGCAAAGACACTTGAGGGTGACAAAGTGAAACTCTCTCTCAAAAAAAAAAAAAGACCTGGAGAGGTAAGATTGTTGCACCTTGCATTAGTAGAGTATTTGCTTCTTCTCTGGGTAATTCCGGGGGCGAGGGGGAAGAATAAGAGTATTTGAAAATTAGTGTTCTATGAATTATATGAGTTGTCTGAGCCCATATTCTGTGCCAACCTCTGCCTACCCCAGGCCTCCTACCTCTTCAGAACAGGCTGGAAAACCTCCAATCCTTAGCAAATTGTTGTCACACCTAGTGCCATTCCCTTGGCCCAGACACTTCATCATAGCTTATAGTACAATTACCTATTGAGTTTGAGAATGGGCTCAGAGTACTTTTTTTTTTTTTTTATTCAGACATGGTTGCTTTATTTTGCATTTTAAAATTCACAAAAAGCTTTATAGTATCTGTGTTCCCCTTGTTGATCAGCAAGGCTTTATGGTAAGACAATGAAAATTTTATCACATCTATTGGGCATATTCAAAAACAATGGATAATTTACAAACGAATCTCTTTAATCAAGAACATTTTGTAAAATACACATTCTGGTACACACCAGAATTATCTATTTTAAAATTAGACTTTAAGAGCTTAAAAAAAAAAAGTAAACAGTTTAACACTGACAAACCTACCAGAATAATGCTGATAGTAAGCTATAAACAGCTTTAAATGCTAAATGTAATTTGGGGGATAGGGAGAGAAAGAAATTATCTGTTGAGCCCACATTTAAATGCATCTGTTAGTAAGACTTCTCTAACTTAATGAATTTCAACAAAGTGAACGACTACTTTGCCTTTGGTGGTTTATGTTTTATTTTTAAGCTTGTAACATCTTGACTAAAGATAATGAATCCTGGGACTAGAATATTTGAGGAAAAGAAAAGCATTGGTAGCAAAAGAGGGAAAACAAGATCAGCACTTTCTTAGTTTATCAAAATTGGATAGCAATAATCACCGCCATTAAGGAAGAATACTATAGTTGATATGTGGGGCTTAGTTTGGTTTAACATTAGGTAAGTTAACATCTAACTGGCAAAAATAAAGATTCAAGGTAGTCTCATTTAGGAAATTTAAAAAAATAATTGTTACCCTCAATTAGTTTTTAGATCTGGGGACAGCATAATACATACTTTCAGGCACCTGTTATGGGATCTGTTAAAATTATTCATACTGCTTTTTCCATTTTTCACATAATTTTTATGTAGCTCTTTAGGTATTATCAGTAGAGGGCCACTAAAAATAACACCAGAATTTGAGGGAAAAGAGAGTAGAAAATGAAAAGAGGATGGTAGGGTAATGAAATTGGGCAGCAATAACAAACATGATTTTTTAAGGTTTCCTTACTAAGTAATACCACATAACTGTGTATTTTGGCTGAATGCCACTGGGCTGCTGAAGTGATCAGGAAACAAGTGGAACATCCTAATTGTCCCACTTAGATTCTCAACTAACCCGTGAATTGGATGGGTCATTCATGAAGCACTGTTTCAACAGACTGCTTGGGAAGGGGTCGCTGAGTTGGGCATACTACCTACTGCTTTGTTTCTTTTAAGAACACTTCTGAAGGGCTTAGGACCTCTCAAGGGCAGAACAAAGAACTCACTAAACTACAGAGATCAAAAAGGAAATAATCTATACATAATGTAATCCTGGGCATGTTATCAATCACCTTTCTTGTGGTGAGGAGTACGGGCCTATGAAAAAAACAACTCCACCCCACTCCTGGGCCTACGAAAAAATAAGTCTAAATTTTTCCTCTTTTGGTCAGAAATCTCAACTTTAAGATATCCCTAATCTCCATCCAAATTACCCCTTCTTTTAGTTTTATTAAATGATATTGTTTAAGTCTCCCACATCAGTGAAAGACTCGGGAGTTTCAGGATTAATAGAAGATGCTGAATTCATGTACTTGGAAAAAAAGGGTTTTTATTCTGGGGTGTATTTCAGAGATTTAAGTGCTCCATATTATTACTGAATGAGACTTACTCTCAAATATTCTGTACGATGCTAAAGCATTCAATTTATTATGATAGTACTTTAACATATAAAAGTTACAAAGCCTGAGAAAAGTAAGCAACAAGTCAATAAAATTACAACTTAGAATTCTAACATTATCACATGGTATCATTCACTATGAAATGCAAACAGACTACTAATGTTTAAGTGGGATGATCTCTAGCCTGTAAATTACACTCCTGTGACCAAATGATTACATACTTGGAAGACTACAGAACATAAGTAGGCACAAAAAGCTCTTCAGGACTGCTTTTTCAAAGCTTGAAAAATTAATTGACCACCATTTTAGGGGGAAAAAAAAAGATTGAGTATGGATTAAGAGACTCTACATGTAGAAAAAAATTTTAATTAAAATATTTTAAATAGACTATTTTAGATGTTTATTTGATACTGGAAGTATGGTCAGCTATCATAAAATTATTTCTCTTCATCACAAAAATTCCATATATTAAGGATTTATGCAATTCAGGGAGGGGAAAAAAAATCTAGAAACTTTTTGCCTGAGCAAGAAATTTAAAAAGGCTCTCCAAACTCTTGAGTTGAAGTATCGTATTCTGCAATAAAATGCTCGAGTTCTTCAACACATTGCTCAACATTACATGTAAATTCTGCCTCAGCGCAAACTGTATAGACTTTTCTAATGAAGGATCTTTTTCAGTCAGCATTTTCACCACCATCCTGAAAGTTTCACAGTCTTGTCGGTAAGCCTGTTCAATCTCTGGTTTTTAATGCTATTGCTTTAGAGCGACTGGTTAGCTGACTGTCTTCAAATAACTCTATGCCATCTGCCGCATTTGTCTCAGGTTCTTCTGGCTGGTAAACGAACAATGGTGCTGTGGATCCCGCCTCATACTCAGAAATTTCAGGCAAGTTACTTTCATCTGACTTCTCTAGCTTTTCAGCAGCCCACTTTCTTGCAGCCTCAGCAAGTTCTTTTTCAGTTAGCCTATGAGGTTTGGCTAACACCTTTGATGATGAAACTGCTGAAGAACTTCAGGGTGAAGTATCTCTTGATGTTTTCAAAGATTGTACAGGCCTCTTTTTATCTGTCTCTGGCTTTCTTTCATGCTGCCTTTTGTAGGAGACATCAACATGCATGGACTTTCTATGTTGAGACTGATGGAAAGATATGGTTTGCATCTTTCTGGAGAGTAGCTTCTACTGGAGCCAGATCTGCTATGCAGAGAATCCTTTCGGCTTACAGGTGATTCTCTGAAGAATGAATTATCCTTTTTATGAGGAGAACGGTCTCTCCCACAATGGGAAAAGTAGAAACCTTTTCTTCTAAAGCCATCTCTCATGTCCCTGTACTCAAGCTATCGGCTTGCAGAATGATCATCTCTTACCCATCCGTAACCAGGTTCATCTCCTCTGTCAGGCTGACCACTTCTTCGATCATGAGAAAAACTGTGGCCCTCATCATAGTCTCGGTAATCAACATGACTGTAATATCTATGGTAGTAGCTTCCTTCACCAGCTCTAGCAGTGGTGATTTCTTTGGCACAATATTAACTACTCTATGATAGCCATCACTGGGATGGTTTTGAGGAGGTACTTGTTCTCTTGAACGTCTTTCATAGTCATATCCTCCCTCCGACCACATTTCATCTGTTCTATAAGTCAAGACTCCAGGCTGTCCAGAGACACACAAATGTAGTCGGCCACTCGCAGCGCCTATCCCAGGCAGCAGGCACTTCCGGTGCACACGATGACGTCACAAAGCACCCAGCCTTTTGTTTGTTTTGAGACAGAGGCTATGTCACCCTGGGTAGAGTGCCATGGCATCACAGCTCACAACAACCTCAAACTCTTGGGCTTAAGCCATTCTTTTACCTCAGACTCCCAAGCAGCTGGGACTACAGGCACCCGCCAGAACGCCCAGCTATTTTTTGGTTGTCGTTGTCATTGTTGTTTGGGGGGCCTGTACTGGATTCGAACCTGCCAGCTCTGCTGTGTGTGGCTGGCACCTTAGCCACTGAGCTACAAGCGCCGAGCCAGTACTTGAGGTTTTTAAAGTCATTGTTGGGGCATGAGAATTGGCACTCCAAATTAAACCTGTTTAATATCACTAGTCTCACAGCTGCCATGTTGTTCACCACACAAAGGCACCTGAATGAGAGAAATGAAATGCAGCGGATAACCCACCCATGCTGTTCATCCTGGTCTGAGGCTGTATTCCAAGAGTGTCTTTTTCTAAATCGCACAAAGGTGCTTTATGGACTAGCAGCAGCTCTCTCTGGTTCTAGGGGAAAAAGCTTGGAGTTACTTGGTATAATTGGTAAAAATAAAAAGAGAGAGAATATTTAGATCAGAGAGAGAGGAGTCAAAGCATATATCCTTAAAGAATGGCTGAAATTTTTTCCCCTCCTAAATAGGTAGTGATGTGTATGCCAAGGTTAGGATGAAAATGGTTTAACTAAGCTAAGTGTTGTAAATAGAGAGCTGCAGAAGTAGGATTGTAAAGCATGGGGGTTGGCCTTGCCTAATGGAGCTGCTTATTTAAGTGGCTATTCACCTGTGCCTCATGGCAACCAAAGCCAACCTTGGCTTCTCAGTGTGTTCAACGCTGGTTGTCATTCTGTCAGATTATGTAAGTGTATCAACAAACCAAAAGCTGTTTTCTACTAACTGATATATTTTCATTCTGTGTTTAGTTGTGTTCTATATTAAGGAAATGGACACATGACATTCCAATTTCACACAATACAGAAATTAAGTGGCAAATATGATCCACAGCTCCACATTTCCCCGGGGTGATATGATGTGCTCTACTTTGTTGAGACCCATGGTGCCTACAGAGTATGCCTAGAAAAGAATCACACTGGAACTATTATGAAGCAGCTTTCAAGTTCTTTAAATAAGACTGTTCACCTGTCCCTTACTTATACACAAGGACATCCTGACAATCTCCTACTGTAAGGAGAAGTTCCTACTAAGTGACAAGCTTCTGTTAAACCAGGATGTGTGAAATAGAAGAAATTTCAGCCAAGCAACTCAGAGGAAATGGAAGAGTCAAGCTCCAGCCCAAGACTGGGGCCATTGGAGAAGAAACTGGCACATACGCTCTGGCAAGACACCAATAACAAAATCTGGCAGCCAGACAGCTCTCTGATGAGACTCACCTTTAGTCAGGTTCATTAAGAAGGTTGTCATTTTATGTAAACCTGTCTCCCACCTTGCTTTGTGTCTCCATCATTTAAGTAGAATTTTGGGGATCTCCTCCAACTCTTATTTCTGCCTTGTACACACACCAAAACTATAAAAAGAACCCAGGTATAGACACCTCAAGGACTTTTAAAAAATAGGATGACTGGTTAGTCGTTTTCCCTGTAATTTTTCTTAACGATGTTTAACATTTTCTTGATTATTTTGGCCAGAGCAATACTTATCTTCAGGGAATAGTCTATAAAGGACTGTTGGCTCCCTTCTAGGGATGTAACAGTTCAGAATTCAACATTGTAAAATATGCTTGAAGAAATGAGGAAGTAAGGAGATTTCAGAGGTGGAAATATAGATATGATTTAAAAACCCAATTTGAATAGAAACAAGTCCTTGGGAATGGGCTTGTAAAATGGAAAAAAAGAGTAGTGGATAATGACTTACAACTGGAAAATAATTCTGTCTAGGAGAATGCAGTATGAATAAAGTCATGATGGATGATAAGAGTTACAAATGTGGATTGGGGAACAATGTGTTCATGGACTTCCTTTTTAAAAATAGTTTATGAAAATGAGAATTTAGGCCAATCCCAAGGCTAATCCTCAGAGATTCTGCCATAACATTTTAGATCTTTCTATCTCTAAAATGGCATAATAGGGGGTTGCCCTGCACCATATTCACTGCAAGGAGCTACCCACCAGCCCAGTGGTCTCCCAGGACCAAACCACGTTGCTCTGGTCCCAAGTGTGGCCCACAGGAAGTGGGTGACCAACCCATGTTAGGCCCAAGGCAGACTGTGCAGAAGCCCTGGCGTCCCCACTCACACAGGTGCCCAACCCCAACGCCGACCTCACCTAGGACACCAACACCAACGTGACCTCCACCCGAAGGCTCCCAACTGCACCTGGACGCCAACGCTGACATGTGGCCAACCCCAACTGCAACGCTGACGCTGACCTGACCCCAGCGCGATCCCAGCAGTGACGCCACCGATGCTGACCCTGACGCCAGCCCCGACATCTGCGACCCTGACGTGACACCAACCCCGACCCTAATGCCGACATGCTGCCAACGCAACGCCAACAAGAGACCAAGGGCACCTCCGACGCCAATGCAATGCCAACGCCAACCCCGATGCAACACCAACGCTGACAACCCCAACCCCACCCTGACGCCAACCCCAACATCGACCCTGACCCCAACCCCATGCCCACCCTCGGGGAGGCACCGCACACTACTTACCCCAAAGTAAAAAAGCTGTCCACGTCAAAGATGAGAGCCATTTTGGACTTAAGCTTCCTTCAGTAGCAACCCCCTATTACTTCATTTTAGAGATAGAAAGATCTCAAATGTTATGGAGACTTCCTATCTTCATTTCCCTACTTTCCATGGAGAATTTACTGCTGATGTGAGTTTCTTTTTTAAGACCACAGTTTCCTTTGGTATTTTTGTGGAGACTTTATCAGCATCCAGCTGCATGCTCCCCGTGAACTGACCTTTTCCTTTGATGTGGAGAATGGAACTTGTGAAGTTACAATGCATTTAAGTCACTCCGTTTAATGACAGTGGCACCACATGAAGGCAGAAAGTAATGTTAAAGGAGCATTAAAGTTGACCAGCTCCTTCAAAAGATACAACCTGCCCTGTAGATGGTCACATCAGTTTATAGCTCAACAGTCAGCTCTTCAATGTGTTACCCTTGAAGGGGGAAGGGCACCAGACAGAGAGGCTTTCTGGGGTGCACTGGGTCTCTGCAAATGAATGGGGTGGCCCTGGATCTGGAAGAAAGAGCCCCAATGACAACAGGAGTAGAGCCAGGATGTGCAGGACACTGCAGCAGCTGTGGACACTTGTATGGCCACAAGTGTGACCTTCCTAATGCCATGACCCTTTAATACAGTTCCTCATGTTGTGGTGACCCCCAACCATAAATTTATTTTCATTGCTGCTTCATAACTGTAATTTTGCTACTGTTATGAATTGTAATGTAAATATCTGATATGCAAGATGGTCTTAGGTGACTCCTGTAAAAGGGTCTTTGGACCCCCAAAGGGGTCGCAACCCACAGGTTGAGAACCCCTGCCATAGAGGAGGATGCAGGTAGAGAGAAACAAAGAGGGATTGCTTGTGACCGTGCCTTCTCTGCATATGACGGGTTATTCTGCTCAGATTTAACCAGAGAGCAGGTTATAGAGAAAATGTGGGAAATCTAAAGAGTGTGAAGAGGTGGCGCCCATAACTCAGTGGGTATGGCGCTGGTCACATATACTGAGGCTGGCGAGTTCCAACCCGGCCCGGGGCCTGCTAAACAACAATGACAACTGCAACGACAACAAAAATAGCTGCGTGTTGTGGCGGTGCCTGTAGTTCCAGCTACTTGGGAGGCTGAGACAAGAGAATCACTTAAGCCCAGGAGTTTGAAGTTGCTGTGAGCTGTGGGGCCACAGGCACTAGCAGAGGGCGATATAGTGAGACTCTGTCTCAGAAAAAAAAAAAAAAAACTCCCTCTGCTTGGCACCTGTAGTTTAGCAGGTAGGGCACCAGCCATGCACACCAGAGCTAATGGGTTCAAATCCAGCCCAGGCTTGCCAAACAACAATGACAACTACAACAAACAAATAGCTGGAGGGCGGCGCCTGTGGCTCATTGAGTAGGGCACTGGACCCATAAACAAAGGTGGCTGGTTCAAACCCGGCCTTGGCCGAACTGCAAAACAGAAAACTAGCCGGGCATTGTGGCGGGCGCCTGTGGTCCCAGCTACTCGGGAGATGAGGCAAGAGAATCGCCTAAAGCCCAGGAGTCAGAGATTGCTGTGAGCTGTGTGACGCCACGGCACTCTACCCAGGGCGATAAAGGGAGACTCTGTCTCTACAAAAAAAAAAAAAAAAAGAAAGAAAGAAAGAAAAAGAAATAGCTGGATATTGTGTCAGGCGCCTGTGGTCCCAGCTACTTGGGAAGCTGAGGCAGGAAAATAGGAAAATTGCTTAAGCCCAGGATTTTAAGGTTGTTGTGACCTGTGATGCAACAGCACTCTACTCAGGGTGATAGCTTGAGACTCTGTCTAAAAAAAAAAAAAAGTTTGTGAAGAACACTTCTGGCATTTGGCAGTATAAAGAAGGGATAAGATTGAGTAATTAATTGAAATAGAATAATTTTTGTCCTAAATTCCTGCATTGAATTTGGAAGGGGTGGCAGGGTGAAGTGGCTCACACCCGTAAATCCTAGCACTCTGCGAGGCTGAGGAGGGTGGATTGCTTGAGCTCAGGAGTTTGAGACCAGCCTGAGCAAGAACAAGACACCAACTCTACTAAAAATAGAAATCTAGCTGAGCATTGTCATGGGTGCCTGTAGTCCCAGCTACTTGGGAGGGTGAGGCAAGAGGATCATCTGAGCCCAAGAGTTTGATGTTGCTGTGAGCTGTGACGCCATGCACTCTACTATCCAGGGCTACAGAGTGAGACTCGCTCTCAAAAAATATATATGTAATTAAGTAAATAACTAAAATTGCCTTTTCTCATAAACCAAGCTTATTAACTAGGATGGGAAATGCATATTTAATTAAATATTGACATATCATTAACAGAATTGTTCAGACATCTATTCTTTGTCAGGCTCAGTAGCTCCTGCCTGTAATCCTAGCACTCTGGGAGCCCAAGGTGGGCGGATTGCTTAGCTCAGGCGTTTAAGAGCAGCCTGAGCAAGAGCTAGACCCTGACTCTCTCAAAAATAGAAAAACTAGCTGGGCATTGTGGTGGACGCCTGTGGTCACAGCTACTTGGGAGGGTGAGGCAAGAGGATTTCTTGAGCCCAAGAGTTTGAGGTTGCTGTGAGCTATGATGATGCCATGGCACCCTACCCAGGGCGACAAAGTGAGACTCAAAAAAAAAAAAGTATCTGTTCTTAGAGGAGTATAGTAGGTTATCACACAGCTTCTGTTCAGGTATAAGTCATATTTTGAAAGAAAGAAAAGGACTTGTTTTTGTATTAAATATACTGTTCTAACTTATTGAAAATAAATTTAAAAAATAAAATGGCATAATAAAATTGATTCTGTTTTCCTCACAAGAATACTATGATCACCAAATGGCACAGAGGTAAAGAAGACATAGAGTAATAAACAAGTTGTATGCAAGTGCATAGTGGTAGTATTGCATAGAAAATTCCCCATCAGCTCCTACTCATCCCTAAGTTTTATACTGCATTTCCCACAATACTGTATTGACTGTAATCAAAACACTTCTCGTGCTGAAAACTTTTAAAGCCCTCTTTATTTTTAGTTTAAAGTGCTTGTACCTATAGGTTTCTTCTTTTGTACCTACTTTTTACTATCTCAAACTCTAGTATATCACGTTATAGAAATCAAGTAGGTTTTTCTCCATACGTTCTGCGTTCCTGGAATCCTAATGTTTACCCTTCATTTAACCAGATTACTCAATATGTCTTGAAATTGACTACCTACAGTCTATATTTTCCAGAAGCCTCTCTGCAGTATATGTCTTGTATTTATTCTGAACAATACTCCATTAGAAATAAAAAGTTGATAGCAAATTTTCCAGAGTGTTGAAAGGCATAAAATTATAATGGCTAAGAGAGGAGTCAAATGGCCTCAATCTGTAATCCTGGCTTTTATCTGTTTTTTCTCTATAATATGGTAGCAATGGTAACATTCACCTCATGGGGTCATTTCAACTGTAGAATTAGATAACAAACAGAAACTGCTTAGCACCAGGAACAATATACAACAAAGTGCTTAATTAATGTTACCTAATTACCATCATTATATAAATTATAAAGTTGACTTTTAATTTGTAAATATTTTACATGAACATGTATTTAATACAATTTCAATTTAATAAACAACCACAAGGATGACCTCTATTACTTATGTGTAATACCATAATTTAGGTTCATGGCCTACACTTCGGAAAATTGAAAACTCAACAACTTTCATGTGGGCAGTTGCCTGGAGAAAACACCTCATATTTCCATAATGTTTAATGGTTTCAAAGGACTTTTTATGTATATTTGCATTTAATCCTCACAACATACCCTAATTAGAAAAAATTAATATGGATTTTTTCCAATTACGCTGCACAGTAATTATGCAACAAAGCTGGTATTAGAACCTAAGCCTATATATAACCTTATTTTGTGCTAGGTTGCGTGATTACTTGTTAGGATCTGCTGGACCATGTTGATATCACAAAACAAGTATACTTTAGAAAAGTTTTATTTGGAATAAAAATATCTAAAAGTTTATATGGTAAATTAATTTTTAAAATTCAGGAGACTTAGGGCAACCAATGAAGCAGGCGTAATAGAATGTCCATTTTCCTCAAAGCTTGAAGCAAATGTAGGGCTCTCTTTGTCACTGCTCAGATTGTAAATTCAATCATGTTTCAGGCTCTCAAACCCCAGTAGTCAGAGATACTTAAGGGGAATTTTATGTAAGTAAGATCATCAACTGTAAAAAGCAGCTACAGATGGAGTGAGTACTTCTATAATTCTACTTCATCCTTGGTGAGAGATATTTTCATTTCATGCTGGGAGCTGTTCTTTTTCCATCACTCAGATTACTTTATGAGCCATTTGCTTTGCCAGTAAGTATTTTTTTTTTCTCTCTTAATGGAATGAAATGGTACAAGGTTAAGGCTCATTATCAAATTGGAATGCAGAGGCAACATTGCCCATACTTTGAATGTGCTACTGTAGAAAATGTAAATAATGTATATGAAAAAGAATGTTACCTACTGAAAAACTCCGAAGAGACCTTGACACATTGAAGACTATCAACTTTAGTGAAATATTCAGACTCACTAGAAATATGCCACTGAAGCAAGACATTTCATATTTCTTGAAGTTTTAACTGTCCAAAAGGTTTGCTTGTTTTTGAGACAGAGGCTCACTCTGTTGCCCCTGGAGTGCCATGGCATCATGGTAGATTATAGTAATCTCAAACTCCTGGGTTTAAGTAATCCTCTTGCCTCAGCCTCTAGTAGCTAGGCCTACAGGAGCCTGCCATGATGCTCAGCTAGTTTTTCTACTTTTTTAGTAGAGATGGAGTCTTGCTCTTGCTCAGGCTGGACTGGAACTTGAGAGCCCAAGCGATCCTCCCAGAATGCTAGGATTACAAGCGTGATGCACCACACCTGGGCTGTCCAAAAGTTTTGTTTTGGTTTGTGTTGTTTTGTTTTTGAGACAGAGTCGCTCTTTGTTGCATTGTTAGAGTGCTGTGGCATCACAGCTCACAGGAACCTCAAACTCTTGGGCCCAAGCAATTCCATTGTCTCAGCCTCCCAAGTAGCTGGGACTACAGGTGCCCACCACAACGCCCAGCTAGTTTTTAGAGACAGGGTCTCACTCTGGCTTAAGCTGGTCTCAAACTCGTGAGTTCAGGCAATCTCAGGCTCTCAGAGTGCTAGGATTGCTGGAGTGAGCCACCGCACCTGGCCTGTCCAAAAGTTTTTGAAGTCTCAGAATGTAGGTAGGACAGTTTCCTTCTCTGTATATAAATATGAAATTAGTTAGCAGTCAATACAAAGTAAATATAAACAAAACTTTATTACTTGATATGGATAGACAAACCAAATTAACTGATATGTGTGAACGGGGAAAGAAAAGGAAGGATAATTGTGTAGCACATCACCTATTCATTTATGGGTTTTGGGTTTTTTTTTTTTGAGACAGTCTCACTCTGTCACCGAGGCTAGAGTGCAGTGATATCATAGCTCACAGCAACCTCAAACTTTTGGGCTCAAGCAATCATCTTGCCTCAGTCTCCCAAGTAGCTGGGACTACAGGCACACTACATCAGTCTAAGTTTTCTATTTTTAGTAGAGACAGGGTCTCATTCTTGCTCAGATTGTTCTTTAACTCCTGAGCTTAAGCAGTAGCCTCTGTCCTCCCAGAGTGCTAGGATTACAGGAGTGAGCCACAACACCTGGCCCACATCACTTATTCTAAGGTTCATGTTTTATATGGACAGTTCATACTACATCACTTTTTATTCTTTTGAGAGAATATAAAGGTACTCAAAGAAGGAGACAAAGTGGGTGGTGCCTGTGGCTCAAAGGAGTAGGGCACTGGCCCCCTATGCCAGAGGTGATGAGTTTAAACCCAGCCCTGGCCAAAGAAACTTCAAAAAAAAAAAAAAAAAGGAGATAAAGATAAATGATTTTATACTATAACTTCTCATTGTACTAAAGAAACAATTATAGGGAAATAAATACAACACTGTTGGTAAGGCATGTCTACTGACAGCTTGACTGTCTATTTGATTGAATATAAAGCTGTAAGTGTCCTCAAAACAAAGCCTAGATGTTTAACATAACAATAAAACTCAGTTACTTGGGAGGCTGAGGCAGGAGGATTGCTCAAGCCCAAGAGTTTTTTGTTTTGAGGCAGAGTCTCACTCACTCTTGGTAGAATGTCCCAGAATCACAGCTCACAGCAACCTCCAACTCTTGGGCTTAAGTAATTCTTTTGCCTCAGCCTCCCAAGTAGCTAGGACTACAGGTGCCCGCCACAACGCCCAGCTATTTCTTTTGGTTGCAGTTGTCATTGTTGTTTAGCAGGCCTGGGCTGGTCTCGAACCCACCAGCTTTGATGTATGTGGCTGGCACCCTACTCACTGAGCTACAGGCACCGAGCCCAAGCCCAAGAGTTTTAAGTTTCTGTGAGCTATGATGCCACAGCATTCTCTCCCGGGGGACAGAGTGACACTCTGTCACAAAAAAAAAAAAAAAAAAATGGCTTGGCTTGGTGCCTGTGGCTCAACTGAGCTGGCGTGTTCGAATCCAGCCCGGGCCTGCCAAACAACAATGATGGCTGCAACCAAAAAATGGCCGGCGTTGTGGCAGGCGCCTGTGGTCCCAGCTACTTGGGAGGCAGAGGCAAGAGACTCGCTTGAGCCCAGGAGGTGGAGGTTGCTGTGAGCTGTGATGCCACAGCACTCTATCCAGGGTGACAGCTTGAGGCTCTGTCTCAAAAAAAAAAAAAAAAATATGCAGGCACTTTTTTAAAAAAAAGATGCTACTTTCTTTTTTTTAAATTTATTTTATTTTATTTTATTTTAAAAGATGCTACTTTCAAGCCCTTACAGTCATCAGCGTGGAGTCTACCCTGTCAATTAGAAGATCATAATAACTAGTTATTTCTTTATACTTAATCAGCTAATTATGGAAAAGAGAAAATTCTGGAGGTTTAATTTTTAATATTATCATTTTTTTTTTTTGAGACAGAGTCTCACTATGTCACCCTTGGTAGAGTGCGGTGGCATCCCAGCTCACAGCAACCTCAAACTCTTGGGCTTAAGTGATTCTCTTGCCTCAGCTTCCCAGGTAGCCGGGACTACAGGCGCCTGCCATAACACCCAGCTATTTTTTGGTTGTAGTTGTCATTGTTGTTTGGCAGGCCCGGCTGGGTTCAAACCCGTCAGCTCCGGGGTATGTGGCTGGTGCCCTAGCTACTGAGCTACAGGCACCAAGCCTAATTTGTAATATTAGTATGGATAGATCTATAATGCCAATTGATAATCAAGGCAATTATCTGAATAGGTCAGACAAAAAAAATCACTCTTGCCTGCATTTATGAAACATTTTGTTCTGCTCTTCAATGCTTAAGTTGCAGCAGTGAGCTGGTGTCTTAAGCGATAATGATGTTGATGTTAAACTCTCTATATGTCTTAAATAATAAATCTCAGAAGTAGAACAGGAGTGATCATCTGTTAACCACCTGATTTCCTTAATGAGGGAACTCAACCTAGAGAGGTGAAGTGCCTTACTCAGTGTCATAAAGCTAAAAGCTGGTACAGTTGGAGTATTGTGGTGTAGTGTACTTTTGACCAATGGACTGCCTCAAATTTTAACTGGTTGCTGCCAAAAGTATATGATAATATGTGTTTTATGGGTGGCACCTGTAGCTCAAGCGGCTAAGGCACCAGCCACATACACCAGAGCTGGTAGGTTCAAATCCAGCCCGGGCCTGCCAAACAATGACAACTAGAAACAAAAAACAGCGGGGCGTTGTGGTGGGCGCCTGCAGTCCCTGAGGCAAGAGAATTGCTGAAGCCCAGGAGTTTGAGGTTGCTGTGAGCTGTGACGCCACGGCACTCTACCCAGGGCTATAGCTTGAGGCTCTGTTTCAAAAATATATATATCTGTTTTATGGAACTTTTTATTTTTATTTTTTTTATTAAATTATGGTTGTGTACATAAATGAAATCATTACTAAATATGGAACTTTTTGATCTTAAAACAAGAGTATCAATTTATTGAGTGGTTAGTAGGTGCCACTCACTGGGCTAGCTACCTTATATTATGTTATCGGGCAGAATTGACATAATGGCAATGCAGAGTCTTCCAATGAATGAACACATATGTCTCTCCATTTATTGTCTTAGACAGTATTTGACCTCTTTTGCCAGCTAAGTAAAATCAGTTCCCTCTGATAATACTTTTTCTTGGCCTCATATTATTCCAGTTTCCCAGAAGATGTACTAGGTCATTCTACTCTCATTTATAAGATGAGATGACAACCAGCAAAATTCAGGGAAAGTATAATGTGTTCATTAAGGAGAGGCCTGTCATTTGACTCCAAATTAACACAGAAATTTCAGTGAGAAAGCTATATGACATTCACTATGTTACTATGAAAGCATTTCAGGAGAAAAATATTATAAACTGATATTTAATTTTTAGCAGCTTCATTAGGGTATAATTTGGCATTCAATAAACTACATATGTTTAAATTGTACAACATAATAAGTTTTGACATATGTATATACACAATCAACATCGTGAACAAGTTCACTACCCCACCAAAGTTCTTACTTCTTTGAAATCCTTTCCTCAAACTCGATCCACAGCTCATACTGATCTACTTTCCCTTGCTGTATACGAGTTTGCATAGTCTAGTGCTTCATATACACGAAATCATAGAGTCTGAACTCTTTTTTTTGGTTGGCTCATTTCAGTCAATATAATTATTCTGAGATTCATACAAGTTGTGGCATTTATCAAAAGTTCATTTCTTGGCTGGGCATGGTGGCTCATGCCTATAATCCCAGCACTTTGAGAGTCTAAGGCAGGAGGATCACTTGAAGCCAGAAATTTAAGAACAGCCTGGGCAACATAGTGAGAACTCATCCCTTAAGAAAACTAAGAAAATTACCAAGATGCAGTGGCTCCTGCACATAATCCCACCTACTGAGGAGGCTGAGGCAGGAGGATCCCTTGAGCCCAAGAGTTTCAGCTTGGGCAACAGAGTGAGACTCTGTGTCTGTGGAAAAAAAAAAAGTTTTTTATTCTTAGCACCAAAAAATATTCCATTGTATAGATACATCACCATTTGTTTATCCTTTTGTCTATTGACGGACATTTAGGATGTTTCCAGTATGGGGCTATTTTGCTATGAACATATGAACAATTATCTGTACAAGTATTTACATGGATATAAGCTTTAATTTAAAAAAACAATAGTTATTTTGGGCGGCGCCTGTGGCTCAGTGAGTGGGGCGCCAGCCCCATATACCGATGGTGGCAAGTTCAAACCCGGCCCGGGCCAAACTGCAACAAAAAATAGCCAGGTGCTGTGGCGGGCACCTGTAGTCCTAGCTACTTAGGAGGCTGAGGCAAGAGAATCGGCTAAGCTCAAGAGCTGGAGGTTGCTGTGAGCTGTGACACCACAGCACTCTACCGAGGGTGACAAAGTGAGACTCTGTCTCTTAAAAAAAAGAAAAAAAAAAGCTATTTTGACATCGAATGGTTGTATCATAAGGTATGTGTGTGTTTAACATATTAAGAAGCTGTGAAACTGGTTTCAAAAGTGGTTATACCATTACCATTTAACATTCCCAAAAGCAGTGTATGAACATTCCAGTTCCTCCATATTTTTGCCAACACTTGACATGATCAGTCATTTCCATTTTAGCAATTCTAATAAGTGTGTAATAGTATCCGATTGTGATTTTTTTTTTAAAGACAGAGTCTCATTGTGTCACCCTTGGTAGAATGCTGTGGCATCACAGCTCATAGCAACTTCAAACTCTTGGGCTTAAGCAATTCTCTTGCCTCAGCCTCCCAAGTAGCTGAGGCTACAGGCACTCACCACAACGCCCAGCTATTTTTTGTTTTTTATTGCAGTTGTCATTGTTGTTTTAGCTGGTCTGGGCTGTGTTTGAACCCTCCAGCCTCGGTGTATGTGGCTGGTGCCGTAACCATGGCGTATGTGCTATGGACACCAAGCATCTTATTGTGATTTTAATTTTCAATTCTTTGCTGTCTAATTATGAGCATCTGTTCATATGTCTATTTGCCATTCATATATTTTCTTTGGTGAAGTGTCTATTCTTATCTTACTCTTATTTGAATTGGGTTGTTTGCACTCTTATTCAGTTTTCAGAGCTTTTTTTTTATTTTTATTAAATCAGAATTGTGTACATTGGTGCAATCATGGGGCACAATGTGCTGACTTTATATACAATCTAAAATATTTTCATTGAACTATTTAACATAGCCTTCATGGCCTTTTTAGAGGGTAAACAGTTACAATAATGATTTTTACCCAGGAAGGCAATATTTTATTAATCCTAATTAGGTATATATATATATATA
>CAUYRH010128532.1:0-12168 GCA_963574655.1 Perodicticus potto | reverse complement strand
CGGAGATATTTTTATCCACCTGATTAATGTAACATTCATGATATTTTCTCATTTACTATGTGAAAACAATTTTGATCCGTATTTAGAAGATTTCTCCTGACCCTTCACATATGCACCACAAGTGTGATCTCACCCTTTATTAAAATGTTGAACACTTCTCTGAGCATTTTAATCTCTTCACTTTTGTCTGTCATGACTATACCAGCATTTCTACTTCACTTTCTTTGGGCTACTCCTTGTATAAAACTTCCAAGAGCCATCTGAGTAGTGTGTTAGCATCATCTCATAATGTCTTTTGGATCTAAAGGTATTAACTCTTGCATCAAAAGAAAGTGCTCTCATTTTAACAATCTCTTTTTTTTTTATTTTTTATTTTTACATATACATGTGTTAATTAGGTTTCCACTTTTTGCCTTCACAGAATTTAAAAGGCTTAAAATTCAATAACAATGTTTAAGATGAGGACTAGAAACAAAAACCACGTAGAGAATGAACGAATCTCCTTTTTATGTTCAACTTTATGCTTAACCTCCTTTGATATAGAACCTTCATAGTCCAGACCCATTCTCACTTTCTTGCTATTGTCACACATGTTTGTAAGGACATTTAGCAAATTTTCAATGGATTCCACTTACTTCTTAGCATCTCAATACTTCTCCATCCAGGGTACATTGTCACTGGACCCCAGTCATTGGTCTCATGCCTAAGAGAGGAGGTAAAGGGGCGAGGAAGGTTATACCATGGCAGTAGAGAATACAAAGTTAAGGTGGCATTTGCATTGTCTTTAGGCAAGGGCAGGCACTAGCATTAAAGGGGAGCATTGAGTCATTTCTTCTAGTCCACAGACTTCAGAGATATCAGATTACCAGATTCTGGAGTTTATCTATTAAGATGTCTCCAGTTCATGCAAGCATCTAGCCCTATCATAGCTCTGAAATAGTCATGGAAAACTTCTTACAATTGATAATCCAAATATTTTTGGATTTCTTTTACTCTTAGATATTTAAGTCCTGGGCTTGGTTTTCAGATTTTTCTGTCCTTCCATTGTAGGAGATAAAAAAAATTTGCACATACTGCTAAAGAGAAGCTTTCAATTTCAAATATCCCTTAAATTGGTGAGTAGTTGGTATTGGCTTTTCACTGTTTTTCTCTAATACACTGCTATTAACCAATCACTGTCAATCATTCCATAGTCTTTATAATTTCTACTTTTCCCAAATATCTGGAAAGTGTGACATGTGACACCCACCCGTGAATTCCTCTACAAGTATCTATCCCAACTACCCACAGATGAAAGTGTAAATAATTATGTTCCTATAGCATGCTAGATAGTAGTCTTCTATCTTGTAAGCAATGAGAAGATCATTGCCAGTCAGACTGCTGATGACCTAGCTCCAATTTATTTTAAAGTTTTCTTCTTAAAATATTGCTCCTGATATCAACTCTTTTGGTTTAGGGTATATAGCCTCTTTGACATAGGTCGGTATGCCCAAGTATAAGCACTTTGGGGAAAACATCTGTAAGGAAGTATGGAAATGAGGATTGTATACAGGGAGATCTGAGCTGAGATGGCGATGCAACAACAGCCGTGGCTGACTCAGGAGCTCAGGAGCTGAGCTGGTGCTTCAGAATTATCCAGAACTGAAGCAAGGTGTGTGTCTGCTATGAACTACTATCATCAAGGGCGAGGTACCTCCCATTAGCCAAAAAACTTCCCAAGGACTCAGTTGCAAGCCATCTGCAGCCAACATTCCTGTTAGCTGTGCAATTGCACCCGTGGGTCCTGGAGTAAGCCGTGAGCAGTGTGCCATGGTACCCTCCACTCATGTTTACACTCCACAGTGGTGCAGATACCTCAAGGAGATTGACTTCATAACACCAAAACTACTCTAAACTTCTGCTTACCTAGTATGAAATATGGCTTTATATCATTATGCTGAATTCTCTGGGGCTAAGGCCATAACAGCTGACCCCCAGCACGCATCCTCCTCCTCCTCAAGGAGTTCCTATTTTGTTTGTGCAGAAGACCTCATCCTGAGTAAGGAATCTATTTTCCAGCTTTCTTTACTATAGATATGGTCATGTCATCAAATTCATGACAATTAGATGTAAGTAGAATTGCTATATGAGGCGCCCTTCAGAAAATATTCTTTTCTTTCCTCATGCAGGATATAATGACTGAAATTCCATCAAGGACCAAGCATTGCAGGCATACCCCAGGGATAGAGAATAGAGTGAGAAGTGGTTTGGGTCCCAAAGAACTTATACCTGTCATATTATTTTAGGGTTGCATTTATACATGTAATTGTGGGTGAAAAAAATCAACAGTGACATTATTTAAGCATCTACACTTTAGGTCTCTATTATTCTCTGTTAATTTTGTTACTACTACAGGAGTTACTTGTGGTCACCATCACAGATTACTTATTAGGGAGCGATATATCTCTGCAGAATATTGTATCCTGTTGATTAGAGAGCAGCTTGATGATGAATTGTAGGAGCAAACTTATCATTGAGATTCACGTTTTGAAAGGGGAATAGATATTTATGCTCTAGAGAGATTTGGAGAGGGTTATGTCTCTGGCACAGAAAGGGAGCAGAGTCACCACATAAAAGCAAAGTATAGCACTGAGGTCTGCTTTCGCCAAGACACCCTGCTGAATAGCTCACACATTCTTCTTCCTTCCGGGCACAGACTATACCCTATTCATTTTACAGTGAAATTCTTTCTGATATTCTAATAACCCCACTTTGTTTGGCAGGATTAAAGGATATGGAAATAGCATCTGCATATACGTGTATCACCATTCTAAGGCACTAATCTAGGCGCCATGGCAGCCAAATTAAATCACAATCATTAGTAGTAAAGGCAGGTGTATTTTTTTTTTTTTTTGAGACAGAGCCTCAAGCTGTCACCCTGGATAGAGTGCTGTGGCATCACAGCTCACAGCAACCTCCAATTCCTGGGCTCAAGCGAGTCTCCTTCCTCCACCTCCCAAGTAGCTGGGACTACAGGCGCCCACCACAACGCCCAGCCATTTTTTGGTTGCAGCCGTCATTGTTGTTTGGCGGGCCTGGGCTGAATTTGAACCCGCCAGCTCAGGTGTACGTGGCTGGTGCCTTAGCCCGTTGAGCCACAGGCGCCGAGCCAGGTCTATTTTTTTTAACTCCCAAATTAAAACAAAATGAAACAAAAACTCCCAAGTTAATTCTAATATGCAACCAGGGTGAAGAGCTGCCAAATTAAATGAAATTAACATCTAACAGTTGTTTTAGAGGTGTTCCATGGGTAGGCATTTGAGCTGTACGACCTAAGAAAAATAACCACGCTGTTTGAAAATGTACACTTTTTAAAAGCTCAGCTATTTTACTACCATATTTAATATATCATTTTCACATTCCTACATTTTTTTTATCTAAGGAATTAAAAATAAAATAGCTAATATTAAGACAATCTCATAGAAGAAATTAAAACTATGATCTTTTGAAATTCTCTGTATATATATTTTATTTCAAACATTAATGTGGATTCACCTGAGTCAGCCTCAATACTCTGTGTGATAGAAAAATCTCATTTCAAACACAAATGGCCCACTCATGCAGTGGATGAGGTTATGTTTTCATTCGCAATGTCATTTTTGCTTTGGATGGTCGGATTTTCGGTTACTGGGGTTGAGGACAAAGCTCTCATTATTTGTTTTTCTTCCGTCAGCTCACACTTAGGACAATCTCAGCACAGCTGGGCAAGTTTGCTGGCATGCAAGGGCCTCTCTGTTTCAAAGATCCTATTGTGAAAAAGCCCAGAGAGTCAACAGAAAAATTAATTACAAGTGAAGAGAGCAATCCATGTGATAGTCAAACACTATTTACAAATCTTAACAAAAATAAGATGTTCCTACTCATTTATTATTGTTAGCTTTATTTTGAGCATGTTTCTTATAAAAGGACCCTGACCCTTTAAGATTGTTATGAGTGAAATCCCCTCCATCCTGGGGGCTAAACCTTGGACTAAGAAGAATTAAATGTTAATAAAATCACAGTTGTGTGTTCTGACTGTGTGTGAGCATGTGTATGTGCTTAATTATATTGATTTACCCTGCACTCTGAGTGGTTCTATAGATGACTACTTCAGTTGAGAAATTTAGTAATGCCTTTGCCAATACATGTAAATAAATAGGATTTACTGAGCCAAGAAAGAGCTTTCGCGTGGATTTGATTCAGGCTTCCTCTATTTGTGATGCAATGCCCGGAGCTGGTCATTCCTGCTGTGTAGTAAATTGAACTCCATAGGGAAGATCCGTGAGACACAGGTGTGGATGACGTGTGTTAACTATGGGCTGACTTTGTGACTTGGGGAAAAGACTTCTTTGGGATGGCTTCCAGGCACAGACTGACCATGCGAGGTGCTGGTGGAAACATGTGGTAGGTGGGGAAGTGGGTAGGGCGTGGTAGTAAGGAGACAGATGAGAGTCAAAGACTGCTGCTACTCAGTCCCTGAGGACTGTCCTGATGGTGAAGCTGTTTTTCTTTTGTCCTAGTAATGAATAAGGTTGTTTCTCCAGATAGGAACACAGGTCTGCTGAAACTTTGATTTCAGATACATGTTAGACTTCAGACCTGCAGAACTATAAGATAACTTGGTGTTATTTTAAGTCAATGGTTTTGTGATCATTTGTTACACCAACAATATAACACCGAGATGACTTCAATACAAAATCAGCATATTGAATCAACATTATAAAACATGTATCCATTAGTGTATTTAAAAGCATGAAATAAGACACTTGTCTATTTGTATATTTAAAAGTATCCTAGGCAATTCAAACATGAAATCAGGATTGAAAACCCCTGGCTTAAAAAAACTCTCAAATGGTAAGAATTCTGATGTGCTCAAAGTTCAGTGGGCGTAAAACGTAAGATCAGAAAAGTAGGGAAAGAACATACTGTGTATAATTTATAAGCCATGGTAAAGAATTCAGATTTTCTTCTCAGTGTGAAGGAAAATGGTCCATCAACAACAGAAAACTATAAAAACTGATGAAAAACTATAAAACCATAAAAAAAGATGAAGCTCTCTGTAAAATGATATGAGTAGAGCTCCATGATATATTGCTAAATAAATAAATGAAGTCACAATACAGTGTATATAATATGCTAAATTTGTGTATGAAAACACAGGAGAAATAAGAATACATTCTTGTATTTATTTGTATCTCTATCAAGAAATACTGCAAAGATGTAAAGGGAAAGAAAGTAATTTTCCATAGGAGGGCAAATGTACTGAATGGGAAATGAGTGAGACCAGATTTCTCAAAGTTTATTTTACTTTACTTTGGTTTTTGAAACTTGCAAACTTGCAGAAGAATGAAATACTGCCCCTATCTCTCGCCATATACAAAAATTAATTCACAGTGAATGTAGGCCATAAAACCAAGAAAAAACAACCTCATTAAAAAGTGGGCAAAAGATGTGAACAAAATTTTTTCTAAAAGAAGAAAAATGACCAGCAAACATATGAAAAAATGCTTAATATCACTAGATATCATCCTATCCCTGTCAGAAGGCTTTATTAAATACCAGGTGGAAGGTCAGAGACTGTTTTCCCATGTTCCTGACCCCTTTTCCCAATGGTATGCAACTGTTAAAGAGTGAAATAAATGAAAAAAGCATGCCATGGATGCAAAGAGAATGAAATGCTTCTACACTGTTGGTGGGACTGCAAATTAGTACAGCCTCTATGAAAAACAGGATGGAGATTCCTCAAAGAAATGAAGGTCGATCCACCATTTGATCTAGCAATCCCTGTAGTGGGTATCTATTCAAAAAAAGATGTTATTTTATCAAAAATATATATACACCATAATTTCAAAAATGTGGAACAAAACTAAGTACCCACCAATTCATGAGTAGATGAAGAAGCACACACCCTGTAAGGTTCCGCTCACCCACAAAAAGGAATGGAATAATATCAATTGTGGCAACTTAAATTGCTGCAAGTGGAGAGTGTTATCCTTAGTGAATACTCTCAGGAATGAAAAAACAAATACCACATGTTTTCATTAGTAAGTAGGAGTTAAACATTCATTATACACAGGCACAAAGAGATATAAAGGGCATTAGAGACCAAGCAGGGGGAGGTAGGAGAAGGGGAAGGGATAAAAGCTTACTATTGGGTACAATGAACACTGTTCCCATGAGGCACACACTAAAAACCCTGAGGCAATATAAGAAAACCATTTGTACCCCCTTAATATTTTAAAATTTAATTTAATTTAAATATTTTAAATTAATTTAATATTAAATTAATATTTTAATTTAATATTTTAAAATAAAAAGAAAGAAAGAAAGAAACTTGGAAAACTATTACTCATAGCAATTTCCATGAGTAATCATATTGATTATAGACAGTTCTAGCACCTTACTGCCAACATTGGAAATTACTTAGTGTAGTCATCGTTAAATACAAAGTATGTTTATTTGATGAACTAGGATAGTGAAAAGTACTACTCTATAAATCAAAGGCAGAATGTAAAGATCACATTGAATAAGTAAGTCATAAAACAGAAAAGTTGTGGGTCACATCTAGGAATATGTTGTCTTCACATATTACAGTTAGAATTATAACAAACGACCAAAAATATCATGTTTTAAATTCATTTAGAAAGTATTTCTGGTATTGTCTTAAAAATTCTGTTTATTCTGTTTAATTATTTGTGTGCTCCACAAAAACACACAGCAATGATCAACACCACTCAGCAAGAGGCCACCACATGTTGAGGCGAACACAGCCGTGAGACACTGGAACACCAAGGGTATGAAACCTTACTAAGTTATTTGTGCAGCACTGCCAACATGAGCATGCTGGCAGACCTCAATACTACGACAGCCCTGATGGTCACTCCAGAAAAGGAGTTCCAAAACTGCTTTGAAGGATGGACCAGGTGCGTAGTTTCCCATGGGGGGGTAGGTCAAAGGTGACCGTAATGATAGTCAGGAACGAGTTACATAGCACTTTTTCTAGGATGAGTTCCTAAACTTATATGAGTTTCTGTCCGAACTCATATAACACTTTATTGACATTCAAATTCTTTATACCTGCTCTGCAGTTTACATTAATTAAGTCATTTGGCAAGCCTATGTTCTAACGGTAGCTATATACAATTGAGGAGCTTCTTCAAAGTGTTTTGGAGAAAATCAAAGGAGAAGTATTATTTACTTGTGTCAATTTTCTAGAAAGTGATATTTTGATATTGTGTCAGAACTACAAGATATGGGTATGAACTTGCAAGCTATACAATGTGATAAATGTGATATTTTTTAAACTTCAAAAATAAAGTAATGTTAATTATTTGGCAATACAAAGCAATTTTATAGATGGTTGATTAATTGCTATTTAAAATATCAGCATTATTATGTGAATATGGAATGAAATTTCCAAAAGAAATTAAGAGTTTTATCAAGGAGCAAAATTGTCCTTTTATAATTATTCTTTACATAGGATTTTATCATAATGTTTTTATTTTTCTATATTTTTATATAAATAACATTAGGTGACTGTATTCTGTCAGATATACAAGAGAAATTTCTAGCTATTTTTGTTCTGATGCATTTTCCTGGCCTGCCTTAAACTCCATGTATAAGCTCTTCTGTGAGCACCATAATCAATAAATGAAATATAGTTCATAGTTGTATAGGTACATTAAATAAGATTTTAGGGTTTTCCACATGGACTAGTTTTGATTAAGCATACCAGTCACACAGTCTAACTAATGAACTAAAGAATATCTGCATATGCTATTTACAATTTGTCTATTTTCTGATTTATCTCTTATTTCATCTTCTACCACCTCCATTACACAATCCTGGAATATTTTTATTTTATTAATTGCTCAAATTTTAGTGTTTCTTTTTTTAAAATTTATTTTAAAATATTGTAGGTGCAGTATAGCTGTAAATATTTATAAGGAATATATGATATTGATGCCAAATTTCAGGTTCTTGGTCTCGGTGATTTGAAGAATAAATCCGCAGACCACAGATCAGTGGTAAGACAGAATTTACTTACAGAAAAGAATACAAAAAACACTAATGCTCCTAGTAGAGAGAGAGAACTCAAGTCGGGAGAGAAAAGCTCTCTCCGTTTCTCTCCTGGTCTTTCCCTGTCTCCGAGTTTGGGCTCTTAGGTTTGTGGTATATATAGGTGCATGGGTTCTTTGGCCAGGAAATGAATGAACACAGACACTTCCACAGGTGCAAGGTGAATGAATGTATCAATGAATGGACACAGTCCATTCACGGAATTGAGGCCTAGGAAATTCAATGAAATTGACCAGGGCATAGGAAATGGGGGTTCAATATTTAGTCCTAAATTTAAAGTGAAGGAGACACCTAGGCAACGGTGTCTCCCCTGCAGTTGTCCCGCCTTTTTGGCAATTGGAGCCTCCAGTGGGGATTGGAGGCTCCCCTCCTTGCTTGTCATCCAGCCCGCTGGTTCCTCAGCCCGCTGCCAACACCGCCACACCAACACCGCCAAGGTGGAGGCTCAGCTCCACTGAGCTGGCTGGGGCACCAAATGTTCTGTATCAATTCTCCCTTTCTGAGTAGAAACTCTAACTGCTGTTAGGGAAAAAGGGCGCAGAATTGATCTAACTGCTTCCTGCTGAATCCGTTGATGATAAAAGGGGGCAATCAGGGTTTTTCCGGAGGGAGAGTGATACAGGGGTTCATGGACTGGAACCATCTTGCTTGTAGCTTGATGACATTTCTGGAAAACATAAAGCTGATTAGTACAATCAGTAATAGGCAAAGGTAGAACAGTGTCAGGTCAGAAGCACTCATTCAGTGATGTTTAAAAGAAAAACATATTAGCATTTTTCTTGCTGTTTCCTAAATAATAACTTTAAACTTTCCTTAGTCTCACAAGTGTAGGTGGACTGTGGTTGATTCTCTTCACAGTCTGCTTCTGTAGAAGGTGGAGGGTTCCAGGATTTTACTTGTGAATGATGAATCCAGGAATCCACTCCCATAACTTTAACAGCTGTAGAAGAAGACAAGATAACAGAAAAAGGATCTTCCCAAGTCAGTGTTAGGGAAGGTGAATTAGATGGAAGAGTTTTGATCATGACCAGATCTCTAGAACAAAAAAGCTGTTTTAGTGTTGAATGTGAAAATGTAGTGGGGAAGCTTTTAAGGATTTATTGAAATTTAGCTAAAGTAATATGTTTTACTAATTTCGTGGTTTCTTGATCTAGTAATAGAATAGGTTCTTGTCTCATATATATACAAATGGTTGTTCCTGTTTTAGTTAGTATGTCCCTCCCCAAAAGGGGAGCAGGACTTTCAGGCATGAGTAAGAAGGCATGAGAGAACAGCCATTCATCACCAATTGTAGCTTAAAGGCAGAGAGAAATATTTGGTAACCGGCTGTCCAGACACCCTCTGTATAGTTATGGATTTGGGAAATAAAAGACCAGGGTTAGAGGGAAGTACAAAAAAGGTTGCTCCAGTGTCCAAAAGAAATTTTATCTCCTGGCGCTCCACTATAAGGCAAACCCAGGGCTCTTGAGGGGGTGATGACACAGCTGGAGCCATGAGAATCTGTCCTGGGCACCCTTAGTCCAGTTTGGGCGTCGATGGGATCACTGTCCCAGGAGGCCTTCGCCTCTGGGGCAGATCACCCTCCAGTGGTCACCCTTGCAATCTGGACAGGGACCAGGTGGCTTGCCCAGCTGGTGGTACTGCTGGGGGCAGTCTTTTCTGAAGTGGCCAGTCTGACCACATTGGAAGCACTTGTTTTTAGCTTCTCTAGTTTCCCTCTGCTCATGAAAGTCACTCATTTGTCAGAGTGCCATTACTAGAGCTGTCATTCTTTTCTGTTCCTTTCTTTTTCCTCCTTTCTTTCCAGATCTCAGTTATAAAAGACCATAGTGGCCATTTTAAGAAGATTCTCCAGGTTATGGTCTGGGCCTTGAGCCAATTTCTGGAGTTTTCTTTGAATGTCTGGAGCCGCTTGAGGGATAAGTTTGTCTTTTAAAATAATCTGACCCTCTATGGAGTCAGGTGTCAATTGGGTGTGTTTTCTAATTGCCTCCCTAAACCACTCAAGAAAGGCTGAGGGATTCTCGCAACTTGTCATAATTCACAGGCTTTTTCTTGGACTGATTTAAACCTTCTAGGATACACGTTAGAAAATGTTTACACCATCAGTCACCTTCTTTCTCAGGGTCCCATTCAGGATCCTGAAGGGGAACTGCCTGTCTTCCTGTGGGGTATCTATCCCTATCTCCAGGAGACATACCGCCATCAGTATTGGACATGAACCACAAATCACCCCACTTCCTAGCTTCATCCAGAACTTCATTTTTTTCATTAAACATTAACATTTGATCTAGTAGTAGCATATCTCTCCAAGAGAGATCAAAGCTTTGTCCTAACCCTTGGACAATACCTATGTATTTATCAGGGTCATCAGAAAATTTTCCTAAATCACCTTTAATTTGCTTTAAATCTGCTAGAGAAAATGGAGTGTATACTCACGCACTTCCCCTTTCACCACCCACAGTCTCAACCAAGGGACACAGAGAAGGATGTGGTTGCCTTCTGGGGGTCGCAGTAGGACCAGAAAAAACTCTTGGGATAGCCTCTCTCCTGCAGGTTTCCGAACACATGGAGGAAGGTGTGGGAGAAGTAGATGGAGGGTTTGACCTAGGTGGCAATGGTGTCTCCCTCGAGAATCCCTGACCATTTGGGGAAGGGACTACAGCCAAGAGAGCAGAATCTATCTGACAGGTCTTACACAGTTGTCCCTGAGGGAAAAGAACACTTGCACATAGGGCACCTCAGACCACCTTTCTTCCAGTTTACAAAAGGTATCTAGTTGAAGAATGGTGTCATAATTAAGAGTACCCTCTGGGGCCGTTGTTCACCAATGGAGAGTTGACATTGAGGCCAGGCTTGGGTGCAGAAGAAAACCATACATTCTTGTTTCAGCATCTGGGGATCAAACATGTCCCAGTGCTCCAGAATACAGCCCAGCAGGGTGTTCTCTCCACGAGAGAATACATTACCCATCTGTGAGAAAGAACAAATATCCAGTTTAATCAATCCCACCCCATCTTCCTGAGTCGGTCAACGCATCCCCTGACCAACCCAAGAAGCCTTCCGACCAAACAAAAGGAAGCGTACCTCCAATGCCAGGGAAGAGTACCTGAGGGGAATAGCCTCCTCAGCCCCTGCACTTGTCTGGAATTAGCCACTCTTACCAGTGTAGCACTTCGTGCCTGCTGGTTCTCCTGTGCTTATAATGAGCTGGCAGCACAGCTCCAAGAAATCAGGTATCAGGGAGCCTGGTCCACCTGATGCATGTATTCTGCCCCTTCCCTCCACTAGCCTCAGAGTATCAATTGAAGTGGGGATAAGCCCCGTCCTGGAGAAAACGGCTGTGTGTTGTTTGCACATTTAACTCTACAGAATTAGTGCAAGCTTTTTCTAAATTCCCTGTAAGAAAAATGAAAGTAGGCTTCCCGGCATGGGCAGGTCTTGGTGTTAAATGCTACGCTTTTCCAACCTCCCTTACTTTCCCAAAGTTCACCAAGACAACAATAATAACATTCAGTTAAGAATCAGGGTTGGGAGACACTTTGAACCTTTTTGTATTACAATTAGTTGCACTTAACTGAAGTCTTAGAGACACCTAGAATTATCTTAAACTTCCCCACACCAGAAGAAACCAAATGCCCAGGGTCATTCTCATTGCTCTTAATTTTCAAGAGACTGAGCAGTAGCCAAGATTCAGGGCCATTCCCACTTTGGAGAGTCATCCCAGGCTTCCCTTCACAGGCCTCCGGCTGCCCAGACACACTGCGTAGAGGACTCATTTCATCGCTCCTTTGGGGCTGACTTCTCTTTAACGAGGTCAGCTCTTGTGTTTTTAAGCACATAAAAACATCAATGAAAACAACTCTCAACCCACCTATAACATTCAAAGCCCCCTTAAAACATCTAATACACACATCTAAACAAATACCAGAATACCTTTACAAAATTAACTATATACACAACTCTTACCTACATTCAAACAAAGCGTATATACTATCAAGGAGAGGAAGAGAACTAGAAGAGGTCTACAGAGAGATAAGTAGACAAAATTTGGGACCATGGAAGTGAAGA
>CAUYRH010128530.1:0-27460 GCA_963574655.1 Perodicticus potto | reverse complement strand
CCAGCTACTTGGGAGGCTGAAGCAAGAGAATCACTTGAGCCAAGAGTTTGAGGTTGCTGTGAGCTATCTGTGAGCTATGACACCACAGCGTTCTACTGAGGGTGACATAGTGAGACTCTGTCTCAAAAAAAAAAAAAAAATCAAACCCCAGGTCCCAAATCAGACTGTGCTGTGCTGTTTTTTGGAGTGGATCATGGATTATCAATTTGTCAAGTAAATGGATGTGATCAGCCTTTGTTTCCCCACATCCCAGCCCACTGCCTTTGTCTCCTCTTTGGCCTGGCTCTCCTTCTGCTGAGGCCCACCCTGACCTGTTATCCATGAGGGAACATGAGAGAAATACTTACACTTGCAAAGATAGTGTGCTCCACCCTTCAAAGAAAGATAAATTTAGACATAAAACAGGAAGTAATTCTCTATGTGGCTGTGAGTGATCAAAGAGAAGTTACTGCCTCAAAATATTTTGACGCAGAAGTGTGGGAGAGCAGCTCTCAAACCTCGGTGTGGATTAGAATCAGCAGGGCTGCAGCTCACACCTGTAATCCCAAGCACTTTGGGAGGCCAAGACAGGAGGATTTCTTGAAGCCAGGAGTTCAAGCCTAGCCCAGGCAACCCCAGAGAACCCCCATCTCTACAAAACATTAGCCATGGTGCCACATGCCTATAGTCCCAGCTAATTGGAGGCTGAGGCAGAAGGATGGAATGAGCCCAGGAGTTCAAGACTGCAGTGAGCTATGATTGCACCACTGCACTCCAGCCTGGGCAACAGAGCTAGACTCTGTCTCTAAAAATAAATAAAATAAATAGACTCATCCAGAAGGCTTGGTAAGCCACATGTTGTTTGGCCCACTGGAGTTTCCGATTCAGTCCATTAGGAGGTGGGGCCTGAGAATCTGTATTTCTAAAAATCTTCCCATGATGCAGATGCGCTGTTAGTCTAGGACCACCTTGGAGAGCCAGTGTGCCTGAGATTTAGAAAAAGACAGAGAAAACCTCTCCAGGCTATAAGGCTTCCATCTGACTCTGAAGGTCTTGGACTAGGTCAGTGAAAGCACTCTTTAGGACTGATACTCCAGATTATAGTGTTAAATGGGTGATTAAATATGTACTTGTGTCAAGCTATTCTGATTATTATCATAAATAATCATGGACTTCTTACTTCACTATGATACCATAAAAATTTCCGGGAGCTTCAGAGCTCACAGAACCTCATTACATATAACTTGTTAAAGTCACTTAGTGAAAAGCTTGAATTACAGAATATTCTAAATAAATGCCCTTTTACTCATA
Organism: Perodicticus potto; assembly: GCA_963574655.1. Classification (NCBI taxonomy): domain Eukaryota; kingdom Metazoa; phylum Chordata; class Mammalia; order Primates; family Lorisidae; genus Perodicticus; species Perodicticus potto. The sequence goes on along the minus strand of CAUYRH010128530.1, from coordinate 26,170 downwards.
ATTTCAAATAGACTCCTACACAAATTTTTCAAAGCAAAGCAGTCTCTGGTGTTGCCTTGCAGAGCAAGTGTAATTATTAATTAATGTGTAAGGATCAGCATATAACTACTGTGTAAATGCCTTAGGTATGATTGGAACTATTAGGCCAACTAAATACATGCCTTCCTGGTATCTTTCCCCCAATAAATAAATATCAACTTGCATTTTAATTTCATAATCTTTCCATCCTTCCAAAATAGCTATGTTTATTCTCAACATCTAATTTTAGATGTATAACTAATATGTTACAATTTCCACTGTCAGTTATTTGAATATTGCTCCTCTCTCCCACACACATAAATCCTATTTGCATGTCTATAGCCACTCTGATCATTCTCCACAGCTAGTCTTTGATCTGTGATCATTGTCACCTTGATCTTTGGTCACATGTTCTCCTGCTTCAAGGAATTAATACCCTGCCAACTCTGCCCAGCATCAGGGAACAATGAAGGCCTCTACATTTCTCTTAGATCTTATTCAGCCGCTGTAACTTTTCCCTGATTTCTTCCTTCTCCAAAGTCCTTTACCACTCAGAACCTCAGAATTCAAAGGGACCTTAGAAAGCTTTCAGGCCACACTCCCCATCTCACCCACCAAATGGGTCCACAGGGTACCAGACCGAGCAATAGCCACACTCTGAATGGACAACCTGGTGATCAGGAGCTTCGACTCCATTCTTGGCACATAACACATTGTGAAGAGTCTGCTAAACTCCCTCTACCAGGAATCCCAGGAGAAACACAGGTCACCGTTGGCGGCACGGAGTAGAACATTTAACCACCTTTCTGAGTGTGCATACCTGCAAAGGTTAACGGTATCATTCACCTGGAATAATCATGGTTGGCACACTTAAAATAATAATAAGTTATAATATTATTATCGGGAAATAATCATGCCTTCCTTGGTCAGATGCTTTTAACTCTCTGGTTCACCATTTCTAATTCTAGGTTTCTCTCTGGTCCATCATTAGTCCCTTTCACTAAAGTTTCTAGAAAACTACTGAACTATATTCACCCATAATCCAGAAATCCTTAGTCTAACATCTTGCTTTGTCACTTTTCTGTGTTTATATAAAAAGCTAGATCGTAGGCTCCTCGAAAACATGGGCTCTGTTTTATATTTTGTGTCCTTTGTCAGCTGTGTCTGAACAGTCGCCAGGATCTAGAATCTCGAATCCCCTGTCAATGTCTGCATGGTTCCCAAGGGATGGATATATACATTATATACATGGGAGAGGGATTTTATGCAGGGGCCATTTCAAAAAAATATGCTCTCTTTACCAGTAGGTAAGTCACCAGCCAAAATCCTGATAATGGGCTTCTACCCTGATGGAATGGGACAGACTGATGAAGAACCACCACTCCACCTCCAGGCCTAGAGCACAGCTGGCCTCCTCTGATCTCTCCATACTCCCGTTTTCTAGGTGTCGCCTTGGTCTCACACTGCCTTTCAGCTGCACGTCGAAATCCCCACCCACCCCTCGTGTGGTTGGCCTAGATCCAGGGGCCTAGGGCCTGAGTATGGCTGTCATGAGTACACACAGCAGGAAGGTAATGCACCCCAGTAAGCAGACTGAGCAAGTATCTGCACAGAGGAACAGACACAGAGGCCAGGCAAGATAAGAGCTGTAGCTACCAGCCAAAGTCAGTTGGGATCAGGCACGGGTGGTGTGTCTACCACCTCAGAGAGCCTTCAAAGGGAAACTGGCTCATTTTCCACACACCAGCCCTATGGTCTCAGATCACTTTGCTCCCATCAGCCCTGGCTCTGCAGAACCCTAGATGGACAGGTCAGCCCTGAGTCCTGGCTGGGTAGGGAGAGGAATCCAAATGGGACTTGGGATTGGAGGGGAGCAGGAGGGCAGTACCCGTGTTGGCAACTGGCAGGAGCTGGATTCCAGGAGAAAGAACAGGAGCCCTTAGCCCTTAAGAGTGAGCCTGGTAGGTTTGTCTTCATGCTCTTTCTTCTGGGCCTGCTACTGGCCCTCTTTGTTTCTCTTGTGTTTAACGTTCTGATTCCATATATGGCAATATATATATAAAGGCAAAGAGAAAACATCAAATGGACACTGAGGATTTGGCTCTTTGACAGTCCCCAGGGGCCCCATCCCCACCATGCTCTCAATGTTATCAATGACATACATTAGGTACTTATTCTCAAAAGGTGGAGTGAAAGACAGCAGACTTGGCCTCTCGTTCTGAACCTGACCTCATATTAGAATCAGCTAAAGAATAAAGACACCATCTCGATGACCAGGCAGCTCCTCCACGTCAATTAAGTAAGAAGCTTGGGCTTAAGATTCAGACACCCAGTGTATTTGAAAACTCCCCAGATGATTCTAATAACCAGGCAAGGCTGAGCTCAGTGCCCTGGAGATTACACATCCTTTGTCACACTTGGCTGCATGTTGAACTCATGTGAAGAACTTGAAAAATTATTGTTCAACTGCAACTGGGACTTTACCTAACAAACACAAACAATGCAATCTAACTGTGTATATCCTTATATTAATCTGAAATAAGAACAAAAAAATTATTGTTGCCTGTGCCCCGCCCCAGACCAATTAAATTTAGAGTCTCGGGAGATTGTGGCCCAGTTATCAGTTTCTTTTTAAGGTTCCTCAGATGATTCTTTTTGTGCACATACTAAACTATACATAACACACAATTTACTTTTTAACTATTTTTAAATGTACAAGTTTGTGGCCTTAACACAGTGTTGTGCCACCGTCACTACTATCCATACCCTGAAATTTTTATCATTCCTTACGGAAACTTCATACTCATGAAACTTCCCATTCCCTTCTCCCTGCCAAGCTCTGACAACCACCGTTCTCCTTTCTAGCTCTATGAATTTGACCACTCGGAGTACCTTCTGTAAGTGAAGTTATACAATTTTTGTCCTTTTTTTCCTGTCTTATCTCACTTAGCATAATGCTTTCTAGGTTCATCCACGCAGTAACATGTATCAATGTCATTCCTTTTTGTGGCTGATTATTATTCCATTGTAGGAAGGGACAGGAGGGGCAGAAGAGATTCATTGCTGCCTGGACAGCTGATCCGCCTGAAAGGAGAAGTGGCACCACCTGCTAGTTTTGAGATCAACTCAGTATATTCTAAGATAGCACTGTCTAAAGGATGACCCACAGAATGCTAGTGCTGGGACACACTTAGCAAAAACAGGCCCTTAGTTGCTTAGAAAGTTTGGAGAAACTCTATAAACCCATGAAGTCACAACAGACTTCAGTGTATTGAAGGCTCTGAGACTTACAGTAAAAAAAACCTGTGTAACTTTAACAGTGTTTACCAGACTTATTTTGCCATGGAACTCTTTTCTTAAGTAACAGATGAATGATGTGTTTGAAGAAACTGATGTTTCTCAGGACATAACTCAGGGAATTTTGCTCCTGAGCCAGAGAACTGAGTGCTCATACTACCATTGCTTTTAAATCCCGGGCCCACCAAACCCATATCATTCCTCCTACCATTCAAAGCCCTCGGTCGGTGACAGCAACCCTCAGCTCTCACTTCCCTTTACCAGCCATGTCTCTTCTTTCTGAGACAATGTGCATTCTATCCCTCAAATACCACTTCTTAAAATCCATCTCCTGCACCTTTGGCCCTTTTCATTTTCCCCACTTGGAACATAGGGTCGATCCCTTTGGGATCCAGCTCTAAATTTTGCCTATAGGAAACCTTTCTGAAAAGGTCCACTTATTCAGAATGGTCAGTTTTCAAGTTCTACTTTATTTAATCCTAGTGCATCACTGACAACTTGCTGATGATACATAGTTACACAATTCTTCTCCTGGGAATAATTTGTCATCTCCACCTTTCACAGTTACTCATTCACCCTCAGGGCTCAATCTCCTAATACCTTTGCCCTCTCTACCACACTGTTACAATATTCCACACACCAGAAATGTTTGTTTCATTTCCTCCTGAATAAAACAAGTTATGAATAATATGTACATTTGAAAGTTTCAACAACATTCTTTAAAGCACAGTGATTTATGCAACTCAGTACTACCACAGACTAGTAAAGAATAATTCCATATATTTCTTCAATTTGTCCCTCCTTTCTGTGGCCAGTGTCAAGGCTATTGACATAAGTTTTTTATTTCTTTCTTACTTTCGTTTCTTTTCTTTCTTTCTTTCTTTTTTTTTTTTTTTTGAGACAGTCTCACTTTGTTGCCTTCGGTAGAATGCTGTGGCATCATAGCTCAGAGCAACCTCAAACCTTGGACTCAAGTAGTCCACTTGCCTCAGCCTCCCAAGTAGCTGGGACTACAGGCATGTGCCACAATACCTAGCTATTATTTATTTATTTATTTTTTAGAGACTGGGGTCTCACTCTTGCTCATGTGGGTTTCGAACTCCTGAGCTAAAGCAATTCACCCTCCTTGGCTTCCCAGAGTTACTGGGATTACAGGCATGAGCCCCATTGTTTGGCCAGAGGTCTTTATTTCTCACCTACACTATTATAATACTTCTTGGACTTCCAGTCTTTCCCCCTCCCTACACTGCTGTCCAAGAAAATTTCTAAAAACCCCAAAGTGAAATTACTGATGTGCTTAAATATTTCATGTACTCCTCATCACTTACTTAAAGAAGGATTTCTCAAACTTTAAGGGCTTTGCCAGCTTTGAGGGCTTTGTCATATCCACACACCCACCTATATTCTTGGGTATCTAACATATACTTCTTTATACAAAATCACATTTTTAACTTAAGTAAATTTGATAACATCCTAATCGATATTACTAGGGAAATGCCAGTATTGATTGGCAGATATTTCCTTTTCTAAACTAAATAAATATATAACTATTAAGGTAGAAATATCCCTCCAGTACTACTTAAAAATGTCTTGTATAACACCAGTGGGGCATAGATAACTCTGTGCTAGGCATAGAGCTGCAAAGAAAAAGTCAGTCCTGTGGCGTGACATCATCTGGTCTTCACTGTCTTTTTCACCTTGGTTTCTGCCCCTTTTTCATCTGTATTCCCAGCTCTCCTGAACCTACTGCAGTACTTCAAACTTGCTGTGAAGTTTTACATATGCCCTATGATGTGTTTTCATAGGGTATTTTTCTATCTTGTTTCCCAAACCATCTCCTCTCATCTTTCCACGTGGATGGAAAGGTATTTTTATACTTCCTTCTTGTCATCAGCGCAATACTCACTACTCTCTTTCCTTGCCTCAAATAGACATAGGATTTAGTCAACATTGTAAAAACTCTAAGGGAAAAGCTTTGATAAGGACTGAGACATAGCTGGTGTCCCGAGTAGCTATCTACCTAGGTTGTCTTCATTTTTCATTGTCTTTGCATGGGCTATTTTACAACTCTGAACGATTGAAGTGAACTTCGGAAAACTGCAAGTAACTCTTATTTATTAAACAAATTCTTTTAAGTGAAGGTTCAATTGAATTCCATCCTCTACTGTGGAAGAAGCCAGTTTTGTACCTGTGAAGCAAATTCATTTCAGTCATTCTATGTATTTATCTGGTCTTCAGATTTTCCTCTGAAGTGGTTGTAACACATTTCTGATTCCCCTGTTAATTAATGAATTAAATAGAATCTCTGATACATGTTCATTGTATATTTATTGAGAGTCACTATTTATTTATTTATTTATTTATTTATTTATTTTGAGACAGAGCCTCAAGCTGTCACCCTGGATAGAGTGCCGTGGCATCACAGCTCACAGCAACCTCCAATTCCTGGACTCAAGTTAGTCTCCTGCCTCCTCCTCCCAAGTAGGTGGGACTACAGGCGCCTGCCACAACGCCTGGCCATTTTTTGGTTGTAGCTGTCATTGTTGCTTGGCGGGCCGGGCTGGTTTCAAACCCGCCAGCTCAGATGTTCATGGTTGGCGCCTTAGCCCATTGAGCCACAGGCGCCGAGCCGAGAGTCACAATTTAAACTTTCTTTTTAAAACTATCTTGTAACAGTGCATATTTGACACAGAGCCTGGCATAAGGTAGACACCCAATGAGTATGTGTTAATAATTGGAAAAATGAATTTAGGTAAGTAATGTCTCCTTGTTGTGGTCAATATCAGTATGTAGGTCTAGATGATTCATCATAAAGGAAAGGTGTGGAATATTGGTGTGACACTTCAACTACTATCACAAAGTTGAAATTGAAAAGAGAAAATTCCCATAACCTTTTGGGAAGTGATGGCAAGAACTGGCTGCAGGGAATGCTGGGTCTAAGGGTGACTTGAATGGCCCCAACACAGAGGCTGAGTCAGAGAGGTCATGAAGAGTGCTGGGCATAGAATAAAAGATGAGAGAAAATAAATGTCATGTAAATCACACAATTGCTGTTTCTTTTCCCTCCATTAAATATAGGTCTAAGGACCTGCAGGTTTCCTCCTTCCATGGGTCTTTTAAAACCTATCCAACTATGAAATAATATATCATCCCAGCATTTTTTTAGTTGAAGCATCATCTATAGTTAAATTGCATAAAGGAAAAAAAACACCTTATGAGTCAGTTTCCAGATCTATGAGTGTTTTGAAGATTTTATAAATGGATTTCCATAGAATGAAACCACCAGCTTCCTGAGAATTGTCTAGATTCACAAAGATCTATATAACTTTCAACTAATCAGGAAGAACTCCTAAAAATATTATCTGTAAACATGCATGAACTTCTAAGGCACATTTAAAAGCCAGCTCTCCACCCTCAATTTTTCTCCTATCTTTATATAAATACAAGGTTGATATAGAAAAGGAAACTGAATTACTGTTTATTACATTGTTCCCAAAATTAATGTGGCAGTTTTGAAAGTACTAATGTACAATGCAGGTATTTCTCCCTGACACTATATAATACTGTTAGTACTACTATTTTCACATTTTACAGATGTGGAAACTGGTACTCAGAGAAGTTAAGTTACTTGCCTAAGGTCACCCCACTAATAGCAGCATCAACATTCAAATTCAGGAGGGTGGGCCTGGGTGGGAATAGCAACGAGGTGAGGTTTATTTAAACCTGGGCCCTGTAGATACAGCCTCGTGTTCAGGACACGGTGGGAGCAGCATGGAATCTTAATGATTCCCAGAGTGTCCCACTGCCCTCAGACACCAAGAGGCATTGTCGGGAGTGCACTGTCTACACCAAAGAACAGCAGAATGAGCTAGAAAAACACTTTGAGATGAAGAAGTACCCCACCCACAAGGACTGCCAAGCCCTGACGGAACGACTCAACTTCCCACAGGGCCCAGGTTTCCAGAGCTCTCTTCTGTCCAGCCTCCTGGGAATGTTCCCATCCTCAGCACCCACCACCAACTGCAGCCTCCACCAGGCCTGGGGGCAGCCAGGGTATAGCGCCCTGGAGGGCACCCCTGCTGCCCCAGGCCCCATGCCAGGCCCATTCCAGGGCCCAAGCTGATGCCCAACCTTAGGCCCATTCCCAGCTCCAAGACCATGCCCAGGTCTAGGCCCAATCTCAGGTCCATTCCTAGGCCCGTTGTCAGGTCCAGGCCCAAGCTTAGACCCAGGCTCATTCTCAGGCCCTGCCCCAGACCCAGCCCTTAGACCACTGTGGTCCCAGAGCCCTTATGCCTGCAATTTCTCTGCAGACATTCCAATATTATATGACATCTCTGAACTCATCTTATCCCAAGGTCCTTCCCAGTTCCCCTGTCCTTCCCAGTTCCCCTCGGTCTCCATCACCACATCTGGGCACCAAGACAGGGGTGATTTTGAGGACAACGAAGACACTCAGGCTCTAGGTCACTACTGGATTTATAGGGAGCTATGCCTGCAAAGCCTGAAGACATCAGGGGCCAGAGGGCCTGGAGCAGTGGCTGGTTACTTTCTGCTGGTGGAATGCACTACCCTTTACCGAAACTGCTGGAGGAGTAAATTTGCTGCCTTAGCTGTGGGCCATCAGCGGTCACCCTGCTATGAATGTCCTTACCTGGTCATTTCGGTTGACTGTGAATATCTCTGTTAAGTAGGACAGAAGGCTGCTCTTGGAAGCCCAAAAGCTTTCTTTCTTTCTTTCTTTCTGTTTTTTTGAGTATTTTTTTATATATTTTTCAAATTAATAAGAGGATACAATTTTTAGGTTACATTGTTCTCACTTCCAGGGTGAAGTTACATTTGTAGAAGAGCCCCTAAGCCAGGGCATGTTATATACCCTCAAAATGTACACATTAGGTGAGATCCTGCCTCATGCCCTCCCTCCTCAGCCAACCTCCCTCCCTCTTTATGAACTGTGCCAAAATAAACATTCTAGGGCAAAAAAAAAAAAAAGATTCAAATTCAGGGCTAACTCTTAAGGTCACATTCCACTATACCATTATGCCCCAGAAAAGAACCTCTGGAGTGAAATTATATAATAGAAACATTAACATTTGATGAAGAGGAGAAAAAGACCAGTCAAAAATTGTCATGTCAGTTCACAGGAATGGGAGGAGAGAGCAAGAGGTGTCAATACAGTGACCAACTGAACTATACTAAGTAGGACCTAATCAAATTGGAAAGGATATTCTCAGGGTAACTTACATAGGTACTCATTTTAACCCAAATGCACGTATGAGAAGTTGCATATGCAATGACTTTAACATGAAGACTTTTCTAAGACATCTGCATTTAAAGGAAGTCTGTTGAACCTAAAGTAAAATATAACGTTCCGATAAAGACTAGAAAACTTGACTTTCATAATTGCCACATGCAGGAAATAGCTTCCCAGAAAACATTTGTTCAATGACTGAGGACAAAACAGGAAGTCACTAGAAACTATTGGAAAAGGCTTGCCACAACAAGCTGAGTATGAAACAGTATTTGGATGTGCAAGGGTGATAGCATTTATTAAGTACCTACTATGGGCTGGTCATTGATTAAGTGCTTCATGTACATCAACTCCTTTAATTTTGGCAACAACCTATACAAACCATATTGCAGTCTCATTTTAACAGAGGAGACAGAAAAATTAAGTAACTTATTCAAGCTCCTAAAACCTGAATCCAGCAGATTTTTCTGGATACAAAGGTTATGCTCTTAGCAAATACACTGCATTCTGAACTCTGAACCTACAGTGGAGTGAAGAAGTTCAGTGACTGTGCTAAAATATGGCAGAGACTGTGCAGCACGCCTACCTCACTAAAAGGTGTGAGAATCTGGGTGTCTGAATCATTGCTACGGAAAATTCTGCTGTCTTGGACGATGAAAATGCTAATGGCAACAGAAATTGGGCCAGGAAGCCTTGTATCAGGGGCTATTGGCTGATAACACCTCATAAACTGTTTGCTTTTGTTCCAAACTAACCTATAGTTTTCAATAAGATAAAGTTCTTGGAAACTGGTAAGGTTGGGAGCGGGCGCACAGGTGTAATCTTTGTCTATTGCTTCATCTATTCTGTATCATTCTAGGGAAGGGCATGCTCTATAAGTCTGCCTGCTTTGATTAGGAAGATTGTGGGTGGCAGTCTGATCCACCAGAAACCAGATGACTCCTGCTAAAACCCAACATCTTCAAGATCTGATTAGCCTTAAAAATACACCGTAGCTCAGTTTTTTAAATAACTTTTTTTTTTTTAAGTCTAGAGATTTTGGCAATTCCAACGTAAGTATCCCGATCTCCACCACTACTTCCCTCGGCAATCCACACACATCTAACCCTAAAACCAGAAGCGCCGGCGGGGTGGCCGGGCACCCGCAAGTCCCTACGTCCGCTGAGCGCGGCCGCGGGACAGAAGAGCGGGGGCCGGGAACCGGGGACCAAGAGCCGCGTGCTCCCTCGCTGGTGTGAGGCAAGCCTCCTCCCACGTCTCGGGAAGCCCCGACGCCGCAGGCTTCCTCGCCGTGGAGGAGCCGCCAGGGCGTAGTTCCTCCACCGCTTCCTCCTCCAGCTGCTGCCGGGTCCCTTCCTGCTCGACGAGCCTCCACCGCCGGGGTTTGAAGCGCGCGCCACCGCGAGCTCTCAGAGAGGGCGAGGGAGGCGCGTGCGCGCGGTGGGCCCCGCCCCCGCCTAGAGGCCCCGCCCCCCAGGGCCGCTGCGGCCGGCCGGCTCTACTCCCAGCTGCAAACTCTCCTCGGCTGAGCGGAGAGCCGAGCTTCCTCCTCCGAGGGCTGTGCCGCGCCACCCGACTTGTCCTTCCGCCCCTGCCTCCGAAGCTCGCCGGCGAGCGAGGGGGCGAGCGGAAGGCGCGCTGTGGAGCAGCGGCGGTCCGGGGCCGTCGGCGCAGGCCATGTCGCTGTGGGGGGAGCCGCTTCAGGCCTCGCCGCCCTCGGGTTCACAGCCGCCTTCGGCCGGCGCGACCCTCAACCGCCTGCGGGAGCCGCTGCTGCGGAGGCTCAGCGAGAGCTTGGACCGGGCGCCCGAGGGCCGGGGCTGGAGGAGGCTGGCCGAGGTGGCGGAGAGCCGGGGGCGTCTCCGGCTCAGGTGAGCGCGGGGCTCGAGACGGGCCGGGGCGCGGCCGAGCGAGCGGGGCTCCGGGCCGGAGGAGTGGACGCTGTCGCGGTCAGTCACCTTTCAGAGAGAGCCTCGAGGGGACCCAGCAGAGTCCTGGGAGCGCCAGGGATTCAGGGGGGCCCGGGGCTCCGGAGGGGAGAAGGCAGAAAGGGCTGGGCGCTGCCGCACGCCCTTTTCCTACCCTCCGCCTCTTGGGCTTGAAAGAGAGAAGTCGAGGTTGACCTCAGAGGGTACATCTGGAGAGCTCTGTCCTAGGCAGGAATTCCAGGGGCCTTAAAACGCAAAAGGAGGATATGGACCCAGCCCTGGAAGACCCAAGGCAGGTGGGGAAGAAGCGCAGGTGAAAAGGTAATGAAAAGCAAAGGGCTGGGCGCAGGAATTCATGAAGGTTTTGAAGGACGGTGGGAAAGACTGAAACTTGAACGCATCTCTTCCTCCATCAAACCAAGTTATCAGTTCTCTTCTAGACGTCACCTTGAACGTTCACCTCCTAAGTAAAATTATTTTCCTTGTCAGACGTGAAACGGCTCTCTTAGTGGTTCTTGAAGTTATTGTTCTCGGACTCTCTTACACTCTTTGGAATTATTGAAGGCCCCAGACAGCTCTTATGTGGGTAATATACATTAATATATACAGATATTTGCCACATTTGAAATTAAAACCAAGAAATATTCAAAATACTTGCTTAAAGAGAACAACCTATTACATGGTAATAGATATATCCTAACCCTTTTGTGGAAAAACACATTTTCCAGAACGAAAAATGTAATCAGAAAAGTGACATTGGTTTGCATTTCGAAGATCTCTTTAATGTCTTGGCTTAATCGCAGAGCTAGATTCTTTTATGTGAATCTGTTGCAGTATCCATAGGTCAGGGAACACTGGAACTTCCAATGTACGCTCCTGAGAGAATGAATGAAAGAGGTAAAAGACATCTTAGTATTATCCTGAAAATTTGTTTTGGCCTTGTAAGACTCCCTGAAAGGGTCTCAGGAACTGCACAAAGGTTCCCAGAACCACATTTAAAACCATTACTCCATACCAATGGTTTTTAACCTTTTTTTATCTCAGGGTACACTTAAATTATGTTGACCAAAAAAAAAAAAATAGTAAAAAAAAGAATATACTTTATGTCATTTGAAAATAATTTAATTAATGATATTTAAAAATTTTCACAACACACCTAAGTTCCTCTCATGGTGCACCAATGTGCCACAGCACACTGGTTGAAAATCACTGCTCTGTACTGTTATTATGATTTTGGTCTGTCTTTGGACCCCTTAGCAGTTTTTTAAACTTCTCAAATGACTAAACTTTGTCTTGTATTATAATTATTTGTGCACATGGTTATTTACTCCATAAAAACAGGACCATCTATTAGTATTACGTGTTATGAGTAGAACTATATCTTAGACTATAAATACTTGATGAATTAAGCAATTCACTCAATATTATATTTATTAAGTGCTTATTATTTGCTAGACGTTTCAGAAGATAAAAAGTTAACAAATATTTAGCTCCTATTTATAAGGGTTTATCCAATAACAAATATTTAGCTTCTATTTATAAGGGTTTATTCAATAATGGACTATTATTTTAGGAGATTTTCAAATAACAAATTAAGTGTGAATGACAATAATTGATTTTTTTCATTCATTGAACACATAGTTTATACTAAAAATAGCAGTAAAGGTTTACATGTATTAATTACTTTAACCCTCTCAACAACCCTGAGTTTCAGAGTTTGGAGTTGAAGCAAAGAGAATAATGATTTGGGATTATTGTTCATACAGAAGAGTAATGTGTAAGGAAGGAATTAAGAAGTGGTAAACTAACAAAGTTGAACAGATATGACATAATTTTTTTTCTAGGGAAACCATTGGGCTTTGGCTTTGCAGAGAAAATCCAAAGTATCATTCTTGGTCTGTAAATTTCTGAATTTTTAGACTTACAGTGTAAAACGTCGTCTTTGAGGGCAGCTCTCTGGAGTATTACGGTGTTAAACTAGTACTCCAGTTAGGGAAGGCTCTGGGCTTCCTGAAGACAGCCTGATAGCAAGGACTTCTACTTGGCCATGGCGGAGAAAAGAAAGCCAGTGAGGCCCTGGGAAGAAGCCTGACTGGTAGAATCTGAAAGTTGTGGCTACCTAATGTCAGCTGTTGTGTTTTCCTAGAATCTGAAAGTTGTGGCTACCTAATGTCAGCTGTTGTGTTTTCCACCCCCCTAAGCCTTCAGTCACTTTTTGTTAAAGGCTGAAGAATGAATGGTCTTAGTTTTGTTTGGGCAACTAAAGATTTGAGGTTACTTTTCTGTGGAGTAACAGAGAAAGGCAGGTGCCTAACAAGAGGTGACAGGTAATTATGGAATCTGAGATTTCAGGATGGGGAGTCTGGTAAGAGACGCATGAGATCCACCAGTCTTCCAGGATAGTAAAGATTAGTTCTAAGCCGGTTAGGTAGGGGTTGGGGGAATTTGGGGAACATTAAGTTCATCTACCCTTTTGAGATTGAAGAATTAAACTGACATAAAATAATAGTACTGGAAACTTGGGGGCTGGACAGTGAACTATGGGGGCAGCAGGGAAGGGGTGGGGAGTAGTTGCCTGGTGATGCTTACTCTTTTTATGACCAAAAAAAGTTAAAGTGATTTCATGCTGATGGGAGAAAAGCACCTGTGACAGTAGAAGGTCCGAAAGGCATTTTTGTGGTGCCAACGCCAGGTTGTAGTGTGAGCATCCAACCCTAGAGGGTAACGAGGCCTGTGAGGCTGTGACGTGCTTTCCTCACTCACTGGATTCACAGCCCTAAAATCTCTTAACATGGCCTATTTTTTTTCTTTTTTTTCTCTTCACTTTATTCTCTTTACATCTGTTCTTATACTGGAGGAGAATATATTTAATAACAAAACTAAGTAAACCACAAGGAAAGGGTCCATTCAGAACTTCCCACCAGGGATTAAGAATAATTGTAAATGTTGTCCGATGGTTACTGATGACTCAAATCCTTGCAGACAGTCTGGTTTGCCACAACAGTGTACATGTGGGAATGCCCTGTATACAAACCTAGCCCTGGTTCTTTCCAGACTGATCTGATACTGAACACCCTTTGCCATCAGTATGGATAGGCACAAACTCTGAGTGCCTTGCCCAGGCTATGTAAATTTCTTCGGTGGCATGGACCATCTGAGCCCTAAGGATGGCTCTTTAATGTTTCTTAAACTCCATTAAGCAGGGAGCTAAGAAATGGAGCTATGAAACCTAGGCCAAGAAAAAAGTCAGTCAGTGGCACCCGTAGCCCATTGGGTAGGGCACCAGCCACAGACACCAAGGCTGGTAGGTTCGAACTTGGCCCAGGCCTACTAAACAACAATGACAACTGCAACAAAAAAAATAGCCGGGCATTGTGGTGGGCACCTGTAGTCCTAGCTACTTGGGAGGCTGAGGCAAGAGAATCTCTTAAGCCCAAGAGTTTGAGATTGCTGTGAGCTGTGATGCTACAGCACTCTACCCAAGGCGACAGCTTGAGACTCTTGTCTCAAAAAAGAAAAAGAAAAGAAAAAAGTCAGTCATTGCTGAGTAGAACATTCTCTTTTTAGCTGCAGAAATCCTTCTCTCAAGCAGCTTTATAGAAATATGAACATGTGTGAAAAGCTCTAACAAAAGTTTGCTTCCTTATCTCTCTCTCATCAGTCTGTGAATTTGGGGGTGCCATTGCAGGCTTTGTGTCTCTTTATCTGTGCCAGTTCACCTAATCCCATTTAGTGTTCCCCTTCCTTCTCTTGGCTTTACATATATTTAGGTTGAAGACTCCCAATTTCTGTCTCTACCCCATACCTCTGTATTGAACTCCTAGATTCTTATATGTAGATGTCTGATTGTCACCTTGCCTCTGAAACTTGCCTTCTCCTATAAACCTTTGGCAGTTTCAGAATTCCTCCATTTGGTCAAGCCAGAAAGGTAAGAGTCATTCCTGACTCCACTTTAATACACCACATTGTTGTCAGCAGATCCTGCCTGACAGTCCTTTGTTGTACATCTGGAATCCAGCTCCACTGCTCCCACACTGGGCCAGGCCACCATTGTCCCTTACTTGGATTGTCCTAGTAGCTACTTAACTTTTCCCCTTTTGCTTCCCCCACCCCCAGTCTGCTCTCATTATAGCAGTACAAATGATGCTTTTAAAACATCAAATCGAATCTGTTCTTCCTCCGCTCAAAACCCTCCATTAGCTTTTCCATTTCAGATTAAAAACACCCTGTCGCTATCAGTTAACTTTTGGTCCTGGTATCTTAATCTTCTCTCCCTATGACCCTCTCTCTACCCTGGTCACACTTGCTTTCTTGCTTTCCCTTGAATACAGGGTCTTTAAACTTGTTCTTTACTTAGGCTGAGATGATGTTGGTCTCTACCACATCTTGCTTCTTCACCTTTTCAAGAGTTTGCATAAAATTCACCTTCTCAATGAGCTCTTCTCCCATCATAATATTTAAAATTACCCCCTACATCTGCTCAGCAACACCTGTCCTTCTGCTTCACCAAAGTTTTCTCCAGAACACTTACGACCATTGGATGTGTGGACACACACATCTATGTGTGTTCGTGTGGCTGTCCCTGTCCGAGAGAAAGAAGAATCCAGGAGGATAGAAGATTTTGTTTGCTGCTGTATATCCTTAACACCCAGAAAAAAATGGTTGGCTCATTTTAAGTGATTGTAAATATATCGACTTAATGAATAAAGATTCCAAAAGGTAAACTTAACTAAGAGGAGAAACAAAAGTACTGCTTCTCAGCCTTTTCTCAGCCTCCTCTTCCAAGTGTGAAGAGGAGAAGCAAAAGAACCTAAAACCAGTGGTAGGTCTGTACGTGGAAGGGTGTGTGGTATGTTCTATTGGATTATATATTTTAAAAAGTAAAAATAGATTTTTTTTAAAGCAGAGTCCATTTATTTCAGTGATAAAGCAGTTTTTAAATTAAATCAAAAATTTCAAATTAGGGCTTGTAGAAACCACTTCAAAGCATGCTCTTACAGGAATGTAACTAAAAAAGGAAATAAAGAAAAGTTGGGTTTGTGTAAGCATCATCTTAGCCGAAAGCCAGCACCCTGTGTGGAAAAATCAGTAAAATGATCAGTAAAAATGAAAAGGAGATTCAGAATCTTGTTTTTCTCCTGCGCCTCTTGTATTAGAAGAGAAATCATCTACTTCAATTTGATCTTTGTTCTTTGGGGGAAAAGAAAAGTCCAATTGTCTTTTGTTTTCTCTTTATAGTATAAACATTAATTAAAGCATCACTTGGTCACATTTGATGCTATGGCTTCTTAATATCATGTATCAGATCCTTGGTAAACTTCTGAATCATGAGCAGATATGTTTAGCATATGGCATCCTTATTTTATCTTAGATTTTAATTATTTGCAAAATGAGTATTCCTTATAATAATTCCAATGTAGCTTCCTTGCCTGGCATTTTAGAAAATTTTGTAAGAGAAAATTTTACAAAATGGGATCTCAATAGGCATCCTCATCTTTTTATTTTTGCTGCCATCATAGTCACCATTATTTCATAAAAGAAGGGACACTTTAACATTTAAAAATAGGAAAGAATTTGGGTGGGTTTATTTCCCTTGTTTTTATCATTTACCATGAACTGCGGATTATGGTGCCACTGTCTACAGTCCAGAATTTGGGAATGGTTGATCTGTACTATGATGGCTCACATTTAACAAGAATAACATTGAATATAAAAGAAATTTAGGATACTTACCAAAGAATACGTAATGGACATAATGACCACAGGAGGCCTTGGGAAACATTATCCGTTACCAAAATAATAGGTACTCAAAAAAAATTTTAAAGGAAAATTAAAATAATTTTAGATTAATCATAGTTAAGAAATTAACCTTGGTTTTCTTTTAATATCTCCATATTTTTATTGCTTAATAAGAGCTAACCTTTACTGAGTTTTTATTACAAGGCACTGTGCTGAGCACTTCTTACATGGATTATCTAATTTAATTCTAACAACCCTTTGAGGTAGATAATATTACTATCAAAATTAATTTAATTGAATACATTTTGTCCACATAAGGTAATTAACGTTATCACAGAATTACAAATCTTGGGTGACAGTATAAGTGTTATGGCAGCATTTAAATATTGATCAAAATGAATGAGGATCAGGAGAATTTCAAGTAATAAGAAAGCTTGTCAACCTTGGTTCTGCCACAGCTGGGGAGACTATTATGTTTGACCCATTCCCCTACCCACACTTCCAACCTTTTTATTTTTATTTTTTTCCAACTTTTAAAATTATGATTAAAATTCATTCAGTAATCAATTATTAATTGATTAATTATTGAATATGGGCAAGAAATATTAATATGGGCAAGACAGCATTTTAGTTATTGAAGTATTTATATATTAGATAAGTTTTCTGTTTTCAAGTTTACTACAGGATAGAGAAGACATGCTCATAAAGAAAAGTTCACAATTTTAAGACAGATTATGTCAGATGAAACAAACTGCCAGGGGCCACATCCAGGTGCTACTTGTTTTTGTTCTGCCCATAAGCTAAGGCTGGTTTGTATTTAAAAACTTGTAAAACAAAACAAAAAACTACAAAGAAGAATATGTAACAAAGACAATTTGACCTGTAATGCCTAAAATATGCACTCTCTGGTCCTTTAGAGATACATTTTGCCAGCCCCTTTTCTATAAAATAAGCCCAGTTAGAAAGGAGATGGTGTCAAAAGTGTGTTTGTGGACTAGTGTGGTCTAGGAGGATCTCAGAGAAGCTACGAGTTCATATCGCAGCACTAATTCAACTGGGTAGAGAAGGGAGCAGGATACATGAAGATGGGTGAGGTGTGAAGGTGGGTGAGCTGCGGATTCTGCACCTATCACGAAGATTATCTAAATGCTTGGTTGACCATTGTTGTTGGTTATGTTTCTTTGGGAAAGTTTTTGGTTTTATTTGATTGTTTGATTTTTACTTTTTTTCCCCTTTGAATGTTTTATACTTGTACTTTTCCTTTCTGTAAAATTGTTGAAGTCCTGTTATTTATGGTCTTCTATAGATATGATCTTAACCTGTCTGTCCATTTTATACTGCTAGTGCACACAGTAACACAGAGAAGGAAATTGTATATGTATATTAATACTGGTGCTAAAAAGAGAAGTGGTCTATCAAAAGGGCAATAAAACAAGATGTAAAGATCCTTTAAAGCAGGGGTTAGCAAAATATTTCTGTAAAGAGCCAAATAGTAAATATTTCTGGGTTTGCAGGCCAAATATTCACCTGTGCTGTTGTAACAGGAAAGTAACCATAGACATATGTAAATGAACATAGCTGTGCTCCAGTAAAACTTTATTTACAAGAATCAGGTGGCTTAACACATTTGGCCCATAGACCAATGTTTGCCTGTCACTTCCATAGGGTATTTCTAGGTACTTAGAAATACTTTGAATGTCAATAGTATTGATTCTCTTTTTAAATGTACTTTTTAAAAACTTGAAAAAATCTGGGCAGCACTTGTGGCTCAAAGGAGTAGGGCACTGGCCCCATATACCGAAAGTGGCAGGTTCAAACTCGGCTCTGGCCAAAAACTGGAAGGAAAAAAAAAAACTGTTGAAAAATTAATGTACATAGTAAAAAAATGAACAATACAAAAAAGTTTATAGTGAAAAATCATTCAGCTGTGAACTCTACTTCCCTAGTTTTCCTCTTTCTTACTGAGTACGTAAACATACACACATGTTATTGGTTATAAAAATAGTAGTGTAAAGGACATATACTGTTCTGTCTCTTCCTTTTTCATATGAATACACACATGGACAGATTACCTCATTAACACACATAGTAGTGTATTATGCATACTGTTTTGTAAGTTAATTCTTTAATTTGTCAGTGTCATAAAGACCTCTGGCTCTGCCTCAAGGTTTTTTAATGGGTTCATGGTACTTGGGTCAGTTTGCACTTCATCCTCTTAGAAGTAAAGAAATTTGGCCTTCTTATCACTCATTAGCAAATTAAAGACAGAATTTTTCCTCAATATCAAGGCTAAATGTCTCTCATATCCTGTTTCAAGGTTTCTCTTTCATTCTTCTAATTTAATAATCATGGGAGCTGAGTAGGGAAAAGAAATAAAGAGGAATCCCCTATAATGGGAAGGAGGAAGAAAGAATGTGAGTGTACATAATGTAAAGAGTACCTTACAGTTCACCAATTTATGATTTATTCCCTGCGGCACTACAGCAGCCCAGATTTGTAGCAGGCCTATTGTGTTGAAGAAGGTTGTTGACTTATATTAAATCTATTGCTTTCAGCTGCCTGGACCTGGAGCAATGTTCTCTTAAGGTATTGGAGCCTGAGGGAAGCCCAAGCCTGTGTTTACTGAAGCTAATGGGTGAAAAAGGCTGTACAGTCACTGAACTGAGTGACTTCCTACAGGCTATGGAGCACACTGAGGTTCTTCAGCTTCTCAGCCCCCCAGGTAGGTTTTTCTCGTAGGAATCTTCTCTAGGAGGTTATGGAGTCAAACTTAAAATATCTCAGTTGACCAGGCAAAAAGTGTTGAATATTTTGGAAGCTATATACATATAAAGCCTTGTTTTCTTTCCCAGGCTGAGGATAAAGACATAAAAAGCAAATATAATGTGTGAACACCAATTGGATTATGGTCCAAAAAGCCAACTATCAGGGGTATTTTTGAGACAGTTGGGAAAATTTGAATATAACCTACATCTTTGATATTAAGGAATTACCATGTGATAATGATATTGTAGTTCTGTAGAATAATGGCCTTTATTCCAAGGAGATGCATGTTAAAATATTTAGGGTACGATTTCTATAACATATAATGGAATAGTGCAGCCAAAAAGAGGAACGTGTTTATATATGTATGTCTATGGATGAGGTAAAGCAAGTGTGACAAATATTTATTACTTAAATTTTTTTTGACATGATGGTGATATTGATTAACTCAACCATGCGGATTTTTCCTGAATATACTGGTATTGAGGAAAGCTTCTCACTTCCCAGGCCAAGTGAGAAATAGGAAACAGTTCCTCGTCTCCGTAACTGCAGTGGTGTTGGGAAGGAGGCCCTTGCCATCAGAGTTGCCTCCTTTCCAAGAGGTCTGTTTGGCCAAAGAGACTGGTCAGGCTTGGGAGGACCACAGACTAAGGACCTTATGCTCTCTATTTTATGTGGTTTGATGTTTGCCATTTCTATAGCCAGTATAGTTACAGTATATTTTTAAGTTAATGTGAAGAATTTAAAACTATAATTTAAATCTTTTTAGTTTGTTAGTTCTGGAGCTTCGGAGTTACAGACACATGGTACTGTGGTGTGCTGTCAGTTACATGTACCAGAAACCCCAACTCAAATTGCCATAATAAAAGGAATATATTTCTTCTTCTAACTTACAAGCCTAGAAGCAGGTTCGGCCTCAAGAGGCAGGGTGCCCTGCTTCCAAGGAGTTGGGGGTGTTTCTGTCTTTACTCTTCCATTCTTGTCGACATTGGCTTCCTTCTAAAGACTAACTAACCACGTAGTCCGAGATGTCTGTTAGCTCTTCCTGGGTTCATTCATCCTTCTCCCAGCAAAACCGGGAAGTTTCACTTTAGTTAACTAGTTTTGGTCACATGCCTGTCCCTAAACCTGTCACTGTGGCCAAGGAGATGGAATGTGCTGACCTGCCTGGAATTAAGTCAGGTGTGGAGTTGGGTTGAGTCACCTTCCCTGGAACCACATGGATCACCAAGTAAAATCAGACCTGTTAGACCAGGTGCAATGGCTCACACCTGTGATGCTAGCAGCTTAGGAGGCTGAGGTGGGAGATCACTTGAGGCCAGGAGTTTTAAGACTAGCCTGGGCAACGTAGTGAGATGACATTCTGTCTCTTAAAAAAAAATATTTGTATTTTTATTTTTTTTATTAACTGGAGGTAGTGGCCTGTGCCTGTAGCTACTGTGCAGACTAAGGTAGGAGAATCACTTGAGCTCAGGAGTTTGAGGGTCCAGTGAGCTGTGATTGTGCCACTGTACTCCAGCCTGGGTGACAGAGTGAAGCCTCATCTCTTAAAAAAAATTCAAAAATTTAAAAATTGGACCTGTTGGAAGGAAAAAGGAAGCCACAGACACTAAGAAGGTAACCAAAAAATCTACTACAAATGGAAAGGGCCTTGGATTATGAGCAAGAAAACCTAACAAGTCATTCTCTGCTTTGCAGGCTTAATGTTGATGGCAAAAAAGGCTTCTGTAAGTGGCCGTTTGTGACACACACTGTATTAGATGTTTGACTTCGTTTCCCAGCGCCTCTCTCTATCACGAGGTACAAGTTAGGAATAACTAGCTGTAATGCAGCCCCACCCCTGCGATGTAACTGCTGTCTGTCACTAAACAGTACACTTCGTAAGGTAGTACTTTATTAATGTTTATATCCCAGTGCCTCTCCTAGCACCCAGAAATTATGACAGTCGAAATCCACTGGTCCCTAGACCACTAAGTTAACTACTAAGTTGTCATACTTTATAGAGTACCAAGGCTGTGAAACCTTAAGAAACCTCTCTGGGAAGTAAATAAAACATTTATATCTTATTGTCTTTTTCAGTATTTACACTTAATTTCTCTGACCATGGGTTGCCAAGTCTATTAACAGAGTTGTAGGAGTAACATGAAATAATGTGTTGAAGTGCTTCTAGACAGTGATGGGGAACTCATATCCGTCATTATTTGTTGTGTGATCACTGGCCTGAAATCTAGGGGTTGGGATTTTTTTTAAGTTTTCCATATATGAAAATGGGTTTGACTGAAATTGAGCAATGTATTTCTTTATATGTAACAGTCTGCCTGAAATTTTTAAATAGTACAGTAATTTATATTTTTATTTTTGACAAGCCAGTAACTAATAAAGTGCTACCCTAATAAATACAAATCATCTTCCTTCGAAAAATCCATTTTTGACTTGGCACCTGTGGCTCAGTGGCTAGGGCGCCAGCCACATACACTGGAGCTGGCAGGTTGGAATCCAGCCTGGGCCTGCCAAACAGTGGTGACAACTACAACCAAACAATAGCCAGGCATTGTAGCTGGCGCCTGTAGTCCCAGCTCCTTGGGAGGCTGAGGCAAGAGAATCACTTACTCAAACCCCAAGAGTTTGAAATTACCGTGAGCTGTGACTCCACGGTACTCTACCAAGGGTGACAGAGTGAGATTCTGTCTCAAAAAAAAAGAAAAATCCATTTTTGTTCTTTGTGTTTTTCTCCAAATGAGATTAACGCTTTACTATCAATGTCCCTTTGTGCAGATCATTCAGATGTTTGCCTCACAGGCTTATTTAAGATTATCCTATTGGACTTTTTTGCATTTAAAGGGAGAATAGGAAAAGGAAAGCAGTTTATATATTACTACTTATACACTGTTTCTATGGAGTTTTATGTCATATTAGCTATATAGTATCCATAGGAATTGGTTATTACTTGAATATTAATTATTGATATAAGAAGAAATATTTTGGGTCCAATAAAACAATATTCTAAGAAGTAATTTACTGTTAACATACTACTTGCATATTATTATGGATAATTTAAAATTTATTCTGTATGATGTGGGCTATTCTCCCGGGAGTTAGGTATTATCTCAAGGTGGTATTGATTTTCATTTCTCTGATGATTAGGGATGATGAGCATATTTTCATGTATTTTTTGGCCGCTTGTCTGTCTTCATGGGAGAAGTTTTCTGTTCCTGTCTCTTGCCCAGTGATTAATGGGGTTGTTTGCTATTTTAATTTGTTGTTGTTGTTGATTTGCTTAAGTTCTTTGTAGATTCTGGTTTTTAGACCTTTGTCAGATCATAGCATGCAAATATCTTCTCCCATTCTGAAGGTTGTCTATTTGCTTTGTTGATTGAGTCCTTGGCTGTGCAGAAGCTTTTTAGCTTGATCAGGTCCCATTTATTTATTTTGGTGTTGTTGTAATTGCCAATGAAGTCTTCTTTGTAAAATCTTTCCCTAGGCTAACGGTGCTTAGAGTTTTTCCCATACTTTGTTCCCGGAGATTTATTGCTTTGTATCTTAGATTTAAATCTTTCATCCAGCATGTGTTAATTTTTGTAAGTGGTGAGACCTATAGGTCTAGTTTCAGAGTCCCAAAGCTGCAGATGCTGGGTGGGTACAAAGAGAAGGGAACACTTATACTCTGTTGGTGGGATTGCAAACTAGTGCAGCCTTTTTAGAAAGAAGTATGGAGACTCCTCAAAGAGCTACAAGTAGGCTCCGCACCTGTGGCTCAAGTGGCTAAAGCGCCAGCCACATACACCTGAGCTGGCAGGTTCGAATCCAGCCCGGTCACAGCAAACAACAAGGACGGCTACAACCAAAAAATAGCTGAGTGTTGTGGCGCCTGTCACAGCTACTTGGGAAGCAGAGGCAAGAGAATCACTTAAGCCCAGGAGTTGGAGGTTGCTGTGAGCCCTGACTGCAGGGCACTCTATCCAGGGCAACAGCTTGAGGCTCCGTCTCAAAAAAAAAAAAAAAAAGAGCTACAAGTAAACCTTCCTTTTGATCCCACAACTCCATTACTAGGTATCTACCCAGAAGGAAAAAAAAAAACATTTTATCTTAAGGACATTTGCATTCAAATGTTCATAGCAGCTCAACTCACAATAGCAAAAATGTGGAAACAACCCAAGTACCCATCAACCCATGAACAAATTAATAAACTGTGGCTTATGTATACCATGGAATACTATTCAACCATAAAAAAGATACAGACTTTCCATCTTTTGTATTTACTTGGATGAAGTCAAAGAACCTTCTCCTTAGTAAAGTATCTCAAGAATGGAAAAGCAAGCATCCCATGTATTCAATACTAATTTGAAACTAGTAGATGAAGAACTACAGGCCCAAATGAAAGAAAAACACAATTAAATTCAAGATGGGGAAAAGGTGTCAGATACAGTGTTAGGGGTATTGGGCATCCATCCTGGGTGAAGGATTCAACTACAACTGGGACTTTACCTTACAATGCAATAATGTAACCTAATCGTATGCACCCTTATGATAATCCACAATAAAAATAAATAAATAAAATTTACTTTATAGACATTAGAATAAGGAAACATAAGAATTATAGAGAATTTTAATATTTAATAAATATTGAGAATAAAAACTCAAATTATATTAAGAATGTAAGCTCTGGTAGAATCAATTTAATTGGTGATTTTGCTCATTCATTCAGTAAACATTTGTGGTACTATGAATTCAAAGATAAATAAAATGATAGTTCCTCCCTGTTGAAAGGTCTTAGTTTAGTAGAGGAAACAAACGTAAATGATCACGTCTAGGTAGGATAATCATAAAAAGTACATATAAAATGAATTTATCTGATCTCCAATTTTTCCTTTAGGCTGTCTTCTTGAATCTTAGTGAAAATATAAAGAAAAACTAGCTGGGTGTTGTGGCGGGTACCTGTAGTCCCAGGTATTGGGGAGACTGAGGCAAGAGGATGGCTTAAGCCCA
Organism: Perodicticus potto; assembly: GCA_963574655.1. Lineage (NCBI taxonomy): Eukaryota > Metazoa > Chordata > Mammalia > Primates > Lorisidae > Perodicticus > Perodicticus potto. The sequence continues at coordinate 2,188 of CAUYRH010128530.1, read as the reverse complement.
AGAGTTTGAGGATGTTATGAGCTATGACACCATGGCAGTCTACCCCAGGCGACAAAGCAAGACTCTGTCTGAAAAGGAAAAAAAACAAAAACTTAGTGAAAACATAAAATAGAAGTATCTAATGTTCTCTCTTTTTTGCAGTGAGGCTATTTCCTAGGAGGACGTTAGTTCTTTTCCATAGGAAGTCTTGATGATTTTTCTTCGATTGTCCTTACAGAGAGAAGTCTGGCTTGGATTATGCTATAAACCTCTGAACAGGCCTTTCAGGTCTAAATGCAGGGAGGAGAAACTTTAGATTTATTTTGATTGAAGAGGAAACAGTCTTATTTTGCCATATTCAGTTTCAGGTGTTTGTTGAACAATAGTCAAAGATAACTGTAAGAGATAATTATAATATGGAGTTTCTCTGTTTTTTGAGAAACTAAGTTTCTTTCATGTTTGTTTTGGAAGCCCAGAAGTAGCTAGGGCAATGTTCCCCCATCTCTAACTGAAACAATTTCTGTGATGAGGAGGCAGCTTGGTGGGGGGCTGTCTCCTTCTTGTAGAATCTAAGACTAAGCATGAAGTCTAAAGTGAGTATAAACTTACTCTGAGATCTAGCTCTTTCTGGGCTCTGATACCTAGTAAGTTTTCTGAAGGAGCCTCATAGGCTTGAGGTTACCCCCTTCTGCTTTCTCTCATTGGACTTTTCCAACGCACATGGGTTGGCCAGCTTGTCCCTCAGTTTGACCTTGCTTAAACGACGTTAGTGAAAAGTGGATAGCGTTCATCCCCGTTTCCGCGCACTAATAAATTGTTTCCTTGTTTTTATACCTTTGGTCATCTAGGTAGGAACCAGAGAGGGGGGATTAAATGAGTGTGCTGAAACTGTTTTCAACCAGAGGTCTGCAATGATTTTTTCGACCTTTATTCTTTTCTTTTCTTTTTTTTCTCAACTCTATTGTAGCATACTCATTATTTCTGATATCAGTTTCTTAAATTATTTTTATTGTCTCTAAAATAAGTACAAGGATTGTTGAATATTATTTATTTTCTAAAATACCTTTACTTCACATTTTATTTCACAATTCTGTGAAGAGACAGAATAGTACTATTATGAACTTTTTAATTTTACCAGAAAACATTTATATGGAAAATAAGATTTCTATCATTTGACTAAAGTCACAGATATTTACAAAGGTAGGGTTAAAAACCAGGCCTGCAGTCCCTGACCTGAACTCAATGCTATTTGCACGATGCTGGGACATTTCCAGGTTATTTGAGAAACTTAGTTATAGTGTTGCCTCAGTTGCCTGTTTGGTCTGTGGACTAAATTTTTTTTCTTCCTGTTAAGTTAAAAAGTATTCAAATACTGTATCTTATTTTAAGGGACTTTCCTTATTTCATGAACATCAGGAGATTATTTATTATTCCTGAAGAGAAAATATCAGAAGTGAAGAGAGACTAAAATGGTACCAGTGGGTGGGCTGGGGGAGGGACAAGGATAAAGAAGTACAGAAAGGGGTGGCAAGTGAGTCCTGAAAAAATGTGCTGCTGTGTGTGGAGAGTGCAGGGCATCTCCGGCAGTGCAGCAGGATGAGGGATGTGATGTGGGAGCCACGTAGATAACGATATAAATTGACTTTGTGTAATGGTGTAGGAGGAGCATATGTGGACATTCATTGGTTGTGTAATAGAGGAAGGAGATTGTTGAAGGAAGAGGAATGATATTTATTCTGGCACACTGTGGGGCACATAGGTGCTTTTCAGTAATAGCTTAGAAAATTTTGGAGTAACCAGTGGGAAGCTAATAAAAACAAAATTTGGTTAATGGCCTCCTAAAGCAGATTCACTTCAGTGTCTGCAGTAGGTCTGTTTCAGGAAAAGGTGTTTGTAAATTGCATCAATACAGGGTGTCCATAAAGTTTGTGTGCAATTTTAAACTGCACATGAACTTTATGGCTACCCTGTATTTAAGTGCATTGTGAGAGAGAATAACTTAAAGGGAGCCTAATGTGAATCCTTTTTGCCAGTTCAAGAATTATCCTAATTTATCTTTTTGTAATTCCAGTGGGGTTTCATTTTTATTTTTATTTTTATTTTTTTCTGAGACAGAGCCTCAAGCTGTCACCCTGGATAGAGTGCAGTGGCATCACAGCTCACAGCAACCTCCAATTCCTGGGCTCAAGTGAGTCTCCTGCCTCCGCCT
>CAUYRH010128529.1:0-13084 GCA_963574655.1 Perodicticus potto | reverse complement strand
CCGTGGCATCACAGCTCACAGCAACCTCCAATTCCTGGGCTCAAGTGAGTCTCCTGCCTCCGCCTCCCAAGTAGCTGGGACTACAGGCGCCCACCACAATGCCTGGCCATTTTTTGGTTGCAGCTGTCATTGTTGTTTGGCGGGCCTGGGCTGGATTTGAACCCGCCAGCTCAGGTGTACGTGGCTGGCACCTTAGCCTGTTGAGCCACAGGCGCCGAGCCACAAAGTAGTTCTTTATAGAATTGTTTTCCCACTTTTTTTTTGAGACAGACTCTTACTTTGTCACCCTCCATAGAGTGCTGTGCTGTCTTAGCTCACAACAACCTCAAACTCTTGGGCTCAAGTGATTCTCTTGCCTCATCCTCCTGACCAGCTGGGGTTACAGGCGCCTGCCACAATGCCTGGCTATTTATTTTTCTTTAAGAGATGGGGGTAGGGTGGGGTGGGGGGGGTCAGGGTGGGGTTTCACTCTTGCTAAGGCTAGTCTCACTCCTGAGCTCAAGCAATCCACCACCTCAGCCTCCCAGAGTGCCAGGATTACAGGTGTGAGCCACCATACCCAGCTCTTCCCACTTTTTAAAACTGGAATAAGTCAATGATCAAAACTTCTGGTAGAGCAATTTATGACTTCTATTTTTTGTCTAAATAGTTTATTTTTCTATAATTATATCTAATGTAACTCTAATCCAGACTTGGGTATAAAAATTGATAAATCAAGATTTTGATATTACTATAAACTATTTCCTTCTCCTGTTTTGGTCACCTTTACAAAAGAAATGTAATTGGACTGCAGTTGGATGGGGTACCTTTATTATTTAACTTAAACTGTATTTGAAGTAGAAGATTATGTGTAGGCTTTAATCCCTTCCCTCAAGATTGACCAATGATAGTACCCAGTAGTACTTAAGTCACTGGATGATGAAAAACATCTTTCTCTTCCAGTAAGAAAGGATTTAAAAAGTATTTAAAAGACAGATTATTTAATGTGTACTTGGTAAATGTTTTACACTATGCTTAGATATTTTGGGTTGAATAAGACAAAAAGTACATTTAAAACACTTGTTCTGAGTTTCCGGACAGGTTATTTTATTTTTCAAGAAGAATTCTTTAGTAAGTATTATGTGAGTATGTTAATGGAACTCTGAGAAGATAGAAATAATTATTTTAGAAGAATTCAGATTAAAAACTGGAGAGTAATTATATTATTAGAGCCCTGGATGGCAATTTGATGGATTAGGGAAGCAAAAGATGGTTTCCATAAACGTTTTGGCATCAGTAGTAGTGCTAATTATTTTTTAAAATAAAACCTACAGGATCAGATGTTTTATACACAGTAGCATATCTCATTCAAAAGTAAAAATTGGCTGGGCACAGTGGCTCACATCTGTAATCCTAGCACGATGGGAGGCTAAGGTAAGTGGATTGTCTGAGTAGGAGGTTGGGACCAGCCTGAGCTAAACTAAGACCCCATCTCTAAAAATAGCTCAGGCATTCACCTGTTGTCCCAGCTACTAGGGAAGCTGAGGCAAGAGGATTGCTTGAGCTCAGGAATTTGAGGTTGCTGTGAACTATAACACTACAGCACTTTACCCAGGGCAACAAAGTGAGACTTCCCCCCCCCCCAAAAAAAAATTTGGTGTTTTTTTAAAGGCGAGGATTAAAAATTATGTGAAAGTATTGCCTGAGAAATGAAGATTCTTTTGTTGCTGAAATATAGGTATTTCTTACAACTTAAAAGTATCCTTTCAAAACATAGTCTTCTACTCTTTAAGAGCATTTGGGTAAAACTCTATAATTTTAAACACCCAAAGGAGAGCATTCTGGTTTATGGATTAGATTACATTTGTAAACAGGAGAACACATTGGTGAATATGAGTTAACAAAACTTTTGGATAAGAAATTTCCCCACATGCATTTATTTGGATGTTAACAATTTAATTTTTAAAGTTTATTTTAAAATGTTGCTTATTTTAACATGTAATCTTATTTTGGGTGGGAAAAATGCAAATGGGAAATTGAAACTGTTCTAAACGTGTAAATTAAATGATCAACACTATAGTTTTTGGGAGGGGGGTGTAAGAAATTTGGATTGCATATTTTTTATGCTGGGATGCTAGCTGTTTTTTCTATTAATACACTTAACTTGCATTCTAGCTTCGCCATTCAGAGACAGGCATCGTGTGGTGGGTTGTGTGACAGTGTCTGTCAATAGTGAAGACAAATAGTGCCAGAGACACTTAACCCATCCAATCTCACCCAGGGTATAGGTCGGTCTCGTTTTCAGAGTTCTTCATAAGTCTTTCTTCCTTTCTTTCTTTCTTCCTTCTTTCCTTCCTTTCTTTTTTTGTTTCTAAATAGTGGATTGATACTGATTGAAACTAAAACTTTCTGTAAAGTTTTAAACTGTACATTAATACTATAAGAAGAAGAAGAAGAAGAAAAGTAGAAAATGAAGGTTGGCATGTAAGGTGTTGACAAAGCAGGTTTGCAGCCACTTTGTGTGTTCTAGATACTTTAGTCTCATGGCGATATGAATGTTGGCCTTACAATTTTTTCTCTGAATATCTTTCTTCTTTGATTTGAAAATATGTCTTTTTATCTGGTGACTTTTATCAGACGAGATGTTGAGAGTTGAAGTCATTTTTACCAGTAAGAAAAATGTAATACTAATAATAAGGTTGAATAATGTTTTAGATGAGAAATTGTTTCCAAATATCCCATTTTTTTTGTGATTATTTTTCTGAACAGTCAATAGTTTACTCCTTCTTTGTTCCACTATTGGCTCACTTGCAAAATTTTGTGACTTTTATTTCAATTGATTTTGCATAGAGGTTGAAAAATTAGAAAATATTATTTATTTTAGAAATAAAATTTTATTTAAATAAAAATAAAATTTTATTCCTAAAATTAGCAATATTTTATTATTTATTTTAAATAATATTTGTTTTAAATGTTAGGAATCAGATTTTGATCTTGGAATAAATGCCATTATATATTTTAAATCAGTAAAAGGTGTTTCTTTTGAGGATCTTAAAGAATGTTTCTAATTCCAAAGCTTTCTATAAAAAGTTTGATTAGTTCGGCTCAGCGCCTGTGGCTCAACAGGCTAGGACGCCAGCCACGTACACCTGAGTTGGCGGGTTCGAATCCAGCCCAGACCCGCCAAACAACAATGACGGCTGCAACCAAAAAATGGCCGGGCGTTGTGGCGGGCCCCTGTAGTCCCAGCTACTTGGGAAGCGGAGTCAAGAGACTTGCTTGAGCCCAGGAATTGGAGGTTGCTGTGAGCTGTGATGCCACAGCACTCTATCCAGGGTGACAGCTTGAGGCTCTGTCTCAAAAAAAAAAAAAAAAGAAATCAAATATTATCATAGTTAAAATAATATCTATTTGAAAACTCCTGGAACTAATAGTTTTTAATTTTAAAATATAGTTTAAGTAAAGAGTATATAAAATCTACATGAGTATCTCTATGCTGTATCATTTAAAATCCATTTTCATCCTTCTCGTCTAATTAATATTTGCAAATCTGGTATATTCATGTATTCCATGTGGATACTATCTGCCAATTTTCTGTCCCACTACTTTGAATATTCATTAAAAGAGGCCGAATCTACAATTCAGATTTACCATCATTACTGACACTTGGCCTGACAATTGGCTACTGCTAATAATGGAAGTATTAGACTTAAATATAGGACATTTTAGATATGGTGCTTACATTCACTTTTAAATTTTAAAATTAATCTCTTCTGAGATTATAAATTTCCATTAGTAAATTATAGAATGGTCTATTAATTTTCCCTTTTTTGCTGTGCTCTTTATAGTCACAGAAAATGCTATAGAAAAAATAAAATTCTTCCGTATAAATGAAACTGTGTTAATAGATAATTATTTCATAAAAGAAAAAAGTTAGGCCTAGCGCCTGTAGCTCAGTGGTTGGGGTGCCGGCCACATTCCCTGGGGCTGGCAGGTTTGAAACTGGCCTGGGCCTGCTAAACAACAATGACAACTACAACAAAAAAATAGCTGGGCGTTGTGGAGGGCACTGTAGTCCCAGCTACTTGGGAGGCTGAGGCAAGAGAATAGCTTAAGTCCAAGAGTTTGAGGTTGCTGTGAGCTGTGATGCCACAGCACTTTACCAAGGGTGACAAAGTGAAACTCTGTCTCAAAAAAAAAAAAGAAAAAGAAAATAACCATTAGAAATATATTCATGGCTTGGCGCCTGTAGCTCAGTGGCTAGGGTGCCACACACATATACTGGAGCTGGTGGGTTTGAATCCACCAACCCAGGCCTTCCAAACAACAATGACAACTGCAACAAAAAAATAGCCGGGTGTGGGGGCGGGCACCTGTAGTCCCAGCTACTGAGGCAAAAGAATCGCTTAAGCCCAGGAGTTTGACGTTGCTGTGAGCTGTGATGCAACAGCACTCTACCGAGGGCAACAAAGTGAGACTCAGTCTCAAAAAAAAAAAAAAGAAAGAAAGAAAGAAATATATTCATGTGTTACTTAGATGAGAGAATAATTATAAGAGAATATTTAAGAAAAACTTTCAGGTTTGTGAAGGATTGGTAAGATACTTAAGGAACAAATAAAATGATAGTTATAAAGTAGAAATGTATTCTAACTATTCTGTTTAATGAGAAAATAAAAGAAGTTATTAAAACATTTTTATGTTAGAGTTTCTTTATTTTTAATATGTAGTGATTAAACATAGCTTCTGATTCCTAACAGATAAAAATAGAGGCTCAGCACCAAAAAAGTGGAGAGTAGAGTAGTTATATTTGTTTCAAGGGACTTAAAAATGGAATATATAGATGGGACAGGATTTATTAGTACTTTAGTCTTGTAGAATGTCAGTTAAGCTATTTCTTAATATTTCATTTAGTGACATAGTGACTGATAGGTCTTTATAGATATTTTAAATATATTTACAATATTCCCAGAAATATTATTTAGTGCTTTTTTTGGGAATGCTTGGAAATGACAGATTAGTATAGAAAGCTTATTATTACTTTATCTGTGTTTTAATGGGATAATAAATGTATGGATTAATGTATGCAGGTAATTTGTCTTATTTATAGCTTAGGGAAAGTTATTAAAGCACTGTTTGTAGAAATAGCAAATAGTTACGTTTAAACAGTATTTTCCCTGTATCAGATAATGCTATCAGAATAGTATGTGTACATAATCTAAGCACTTTGAGTAGGGACTCTTTTCTTTCTTCAACCTACATTTATTTGCCAATTTAATAGAACTCAGTATGCGTACAAAATTTTTGACCTCCCACAAATCAATTTATGTGCCTCAGTGGGTAAGGCACCAGCCCCATATACCAAGGGTGGTGGGTTCGAACCCAGCCCTGGCCAAACTGCAACAAAAAAAATAGCTGGGCATTCTAGTGGGCGCCTATAGTCCCAGCTACTCCGGAGGCTGAGGCAAGAGAATCGCCTAAGCCCAGGAGCTGGAGGTTGCTGTGAGCTGTGACGCCATAGCACTCTACCGAGGGCAATAAAGTGAGACTCTGTCTCAAAAAAAAAAAGAAAAAATTGAATTTTACTTTACATAGGACACTGTGGTAGGTGTTAGGAGGGGCTGAGACAAGAAAGATACTGTTACTGCTCTCAAGAGACCCACGTTTCTTATTTTCCACCTCACCTCACCTCACCTGACGTTATTAATTGCAATTAGGTGATCTCTTACTAACTAGAATGTTAACATTTAGATTTTATATATGATTGTCATCATCTGAGCAGCAGTGATACCATTGTAAAGAATTTTGTAGCTTAAAAAAAAAAACTTGGCTCGGTGCCTGTGGCTCAACAGGCTAAGGCGCCAGCCACATACACCTGAGCTGGCGGGTTCGAATCCAGCCCGGACCTGCCAAACAACAATGACGGCTGCAACCAAATAATGGCTGAGCATTGTGGCGGGCCCCAATAGTCCCAGTTACTTGGGAGGCGGAGGCAAGAGACTCGCTTGAGCCCAGGAATTGGAGGTTGCTGTGAGCTGTGATGCCACAGCACTCTATCCAGGGTGACAGCTTGAGGCTCTGTCTCAAAAAACAAACAAACAAAAAAAAACTTATGTTGAGTGGCACCTGTTGCTCAGTGAGTAGGATGCCGGCCCCATATACCAAGGGTGGCGAGTTCAGACCCGGCCCCAGCCAAACTGCAACAAAAAAATAACTGGGTGTTGTGGCAAGTGCCTGTAGTCCCAGCTACTCGGGAGGCTGAGGCAAGAGAATCGCCTAAGCCCAAGAGCTGGAGGTTGCTGTGAGCTGTGACGCCACGGCACTCTACCAAGGGTGACAAGGTGAAACTCCGTCTCAAAAAAAAAAAAAAAATTATGTCATTTGACTTGAAATGAGTAGAATCTTCAATCATTTGGGGTACCTAGTACACTTTAAAAAGTAATATTATTTTTCCTTAATAATATTAAGGATGCTTAACTACTGCCTTCTAACAAGAGTTTACATTTTCAGTTTCATAGTTTTGTGCTAATTAACTTTTTAATTTAACAAGTATATCCAGGAAACTGCAGGTAAAATGCAACAATTTTATCTTGGGTGTCCAAGGAAAGTATTTAAATTTATATAGAATATATAGTATCACAGTTTAGCATACCTGTCTCAGAACAGATACTTATGTATGACTTTTATATCAGTTGGATTTTATATTCATGATGGTTTTGATAAGATTTGCAGGATAAAATTATTTTTACTTTAGAGAGTAATGCTAGGTTATATTTGGCTTATTAAATTCGTAGATAGCACATAAATTGCTTTTGAGTTCATGATCACTTTTCACCTGTACTTCAGGTATCCCTGAGCTCTTCATCTTCTGCATTCTCAGGTGTGATACTTCAGTTTTTTAAAAGTGGATAAAAGAAAGCTGCTTTGCAGAAGTACAAGTTTACAGCATTCATGCTGCATGCTTTGTGTATTCTATAATAAATGCTGCATACTTGTATTTCTCAGAAAATTAAGAACATAGGCTCATACATATGCAAAATTTTAGTTTTATTTTTGCCAATAGTTGGAACAGATGGAGGAATGTTAGACATAATGCTTTTTCTATTTTTTCTAAAATGAATTCTGTAGTATTTTCCAAAAAACAAGGAAGAAACTTTATATTTAAACCCAAAGTGGCTACAAATCAGCTCCTAAACTGTCACTGACCTAGATTTTGTAGTTTTTACAAATCTTTTAAAATATTTATTTACTAAGAAAACATTGCGTTAATGCATGATACAAAATTTATAAGATTTTATTTAAATTGGAATGCAGTTTAAAATGAATTTTCCAATTTCAGCTACTGCATTTGACAAGGATATAAACTGGAAAATGGAACTGGTATCATCTAATTGCTTTTAGGCTCTTTGACTTTATGGTCATTGGGAAATGTTTTTCTATTTGGCATTATGTAGATTGCATTCTTGATGACTAATATTAATTACTCTTAAGCCTTGACAGCAATGAAAAATTCTGGGTGGATTTAGTTCTTTTAGATAATTTAAGTGTTTTCATATGTGTTTTTTAATTAAAAAATAGATTTTTGGCACATGGCTTTTGATTGTCTGAACATTGACATTCTTACATTTCACTCTTTATGTTATAATTGATAGGAATGTTGCAGTTCCAAAAACTTCACATCAGTTTTAAGTTTTATCATATACTTTAATGCAAAGGCATACTTGGATATAGATACAAATTAACTTTAGGTTTAACCATATTTTTAGTTGTCACATTACCTATTTTTATTTTTTATGTATATGATTATAAACCTTTCCATATCTTATACAAGATAAAATGATACTTCTAAAATTTTAGGAATGGTAACTTCCAACCTTAGCAATATTAGTGTACCTCTGAGGTTATTCTGTTAAGGACTAAAGTAGTAGTATTTTCAATGAGCTGTTCTGCCAGTTGCCACATATTTTGACAAGATCTACTTAAATCTTCCTTTCTGCTCGGATAATAGATAAATCTTATACTATATAAGTCTTATAATCTTATAAGAAAATCTTTGTTTTTTTAGATTGGGCACAGCGGCTCATGCCTGTAATCCTAGCGCTTTGGGAGGCAGAGATAGGAGGATTGCTTTAGTCCAGGAGTTCTAGACCAGTCTGAGCAAGAACCAGACACTGATCTCTACCAAAAAAAAAAAAGAAAAAGAAAAATTAGCCAGTTGTGGTGGCATGCTGGTATACACCTCTAATTCCAGCTACTGGGGAGGCTGAGGCAGGATTACTTGAACCGAGGAGTTTGAGGTTTAATTGAGCTATGATGACACCACTGAACTCTAGCCTGGGTGACAGAGCAAGACTCTGTCTCAAAAGAAGCAAAAAAATCTTTTTAATAAGAATTAATTGGGCAGTGCCTGTAGCTCAGTGGGTAGGGTGCCGGCCACATGCACCAGGGCTGGTGGTTTCGAACCTGGCTCCAGCCTGCTAAAAACAAAAAAAATAACTGGGCATTGTGGCGGGCACCTGTGTGGTCCTGGCTACTTGGGAGGTTGAGGCAAGAGAATTGCTAAAGTCCAAGAGTTTGAGGTTGCTGTAAGCTGTGATGCAACAGCACTCTACCCAGGGCCACAAAGTGAGACTCTGTCTCAAAAAAAAGAAGAATTAATTTGGCTGAGGCAAGAGGATCGCTTGAGCCCAAGAATTTGAGGTTGCTGTGAGCTATGACAGCACAGCACTGTATTGAGGATGAGAAAGTGAGACTCTGTCTCAAAAAAAAACCAAAAAAGAATTAATTCTGATTGCTCTCCTGAGGTTTTCACGTTTAATTGTTTTTTGTTAGATGTTACCGAATTAAATTTACTGTTACTCTCATATTAGGACATTCCTTTAGCAGTCACAGTCAAAGAGGCCACTAAAGAAAGAATAAGCAGACAGTGGGGCTGGGTATGGTGGCTCACACCTGTAATCCTAGCACTATGGGAAGCCGAGGCAGAAGGATCCCTTGAGCTCAGTAGTTCAAAACCAGCCTGACCAAGAGCGAGACCCTCTTCTTTACTAAAAACAGAAAAATTAGCCAGTCATGGCAAGTACCTGTAGCCCCAGCTTCTTGGGAGGCTGAGGCAGAGGAGTGCTTGAACCCAGATGTTTCAGGTTGCTGTGAGTGAGACTCTCTCTCAAAAAAAAGAAAAGAGACAGGGGTACAATTGCCGAGAAATGTTATCAAATAGTTTATAAGAGAAATCCATCCAATAATAAGTTCTTACTCTGTTTTTCATTCTGTCATAAAGGATGGATTTACTTATTTTATAGGTCATGGATTTGAACTGCCACTTCCAGCGTCTGGAGACTCAGTGGTTAACTTGTTTATCTTTTACAACCCAGCATGTTCTAAATCAAACCTTTTTCATCTTTATTCTCCTATATTTTACAACCAATCATAGTGATGGTACCAGTTCCATTTTGCCTCCAATTCAGTTGATTATATATTTTTTTCTATTTATTTCTCATTTTATAATTGATATCTGGAATAATCAGCAGCTCTTTTCTCATTTATTTTCTCATATTTTTATTCCAGGATTTGCCTCTGAAGCAGGGAGTGTCTGCATTAAAAATGACCTGTAGTTCTCTGCTTCATAGGTTAGAAACTTATTTTAATATTTTGTGGCTAAGCACAGTCCCACTTTTCAAATTCTGTAATGAATTATTTAATTGGCATTGAATGTGGACTACAAGCATACATTTGATATTGGGGTTTTCTTTATTACTTTAAATGATTAAAATTCAATAGAACATCCAGCTGAGGCAATAAAAGCTTATTCTTGCTTTACAGCTTAAAATAATTAGATTTTTAAAAATTGATCAATTTTAAAACAAGTAAAATAATGCTATTTGGGCATTTTTAAAAATTGCTTTTCTTAGGCCTCGTATAGCTTAAGCATTTATATTCTAAAACTTAACCAAATTCCAACTATTCATTTTGGGGCAAAACAATCAGTTCACAAATCACAATTTCAATGGGACTGCTAGCCAGCATAGGTGAAAATATGTATAGTGTATTTACTCTTGAATTGTACACTGCAGATGCTTCTTCAGCTCCCTCCTCTTCCTCCATGGGCGGTGCTTGCAGCTCCTTTACCACCTCTTCCAGCCCTACCATTTATTCTACCTCAGTCACCGACAGCAAGGCTATGCAAGTGGAGAGCTGCTCCTCAGCTGTGGGGGTAAGTAACAGAGGGGTAAGTGAAAAGCAGTTAACCAGTAACACAGTTCAGCAGCATCCATCAACACCGAAGAGGCACACAGTCTTATACATCTCACCACCACCTGAGGACTTGCTGGATAACAGTCGGATGTCCTGCCAGGATGAGGGGTGTGGATTGGAATCTGAGCAGAGCTGCAGTATGTGGATGGAGGATTCCCCCTCCAACTTCAGTAACATGAGCACCAGTTCCTACAATGATAACACTGAGGTACCTCGTAAATCACGAAAACGAAATCCAAAGCAGAGGCCGGGGGTCAAACGACGAGATTGTGAAGAATCTAATATGGATATATTTGATGCCGACAGTGCCAAAGCACCTCACTATGTGCTTTCTCAGCTTACCACGGACAACAAAAGCAACTCAAAAGCAGGAAATGGGTTGGTATTCAAATTTTTTAAGTTCTATCACCGTTATTCAAAACAAAAAATCATTCCCGACTTTTCTTAATTGCTTAGCTCAAGTTTGCCTATAAAGCAGAGATGCTAGTTTTATCATTGAAATACATGAAAATTTTAACCAAATTTTTCTAGAGAAAATAATAAAATAACAGTAGGTTATTCATAGCAGTAGGTAATCTTGTTAAGAGTATAGTTAGATAGCAAAAAAGGACAATAATTGTCTTGAAATAAATTTAAAATGAGTATGTTAAAAGAATTTAAAAACATTTTACTCATAGAAATAACTAGCAATATGTTCTAGCTAAAACAACTCAAAAGGATCACTAAAAGCTGTACTCACTTTCACATTATTTCCTCATATTCTTCATTCTGTTCTTACATTTTTGAAAGGCTTTTAGACTTTATTTTCACTTTTTCTCTTTATTTGATGAGAACAAGAAAAGCCTAAATTTATGGTTTGATTCTCATCATTTAGGTTCACATATTTAAAGCTTTTTTTTTTTTTTGCAGTTTTTTGGCCGGGGCTGGGTTTGAACCGGCAACCTCTGGCATATGTGGCCGGTGCCCTACTCCTTTGAGCCACTGGCGCCACCCAGCCTTTTTTTTTTTTTTTTTTTTTGAGGCAGAGCCTCAAGTTGTCACCCTGGTAGAGTGCTGTGGCATCACAGCTCACAGCAACCTCCAATTCGTGGACTCAAGTGAGTCTCCTGCCTCCACCTCCCAAGTAGCTGGACTACAGGCACCCGCCACACGGCCCGGCCAGTTTTTGGTTGTAGCTGTCATTGTTGTTTGGTGGGCCAGGCTGGATTTGAACCCGCCAGCTCAGGTGTATGTGGCTGGCGCCTTAGCCTGTTGAGCCAAAGTTGCTGAGCCAGCTTTTTTTTTTTTTTTTTTTTTTTTGATACATTCATTGTGCCAATTCAAGATTTTTGGTTTTTTTTAATCACTTTTTTTTCCATGTGATTTTGGGTTACTTATTTGGAGGGTAATGAACAGGGACACGTTTGAGTTTTCTTTCATCTTTGCCGGTTACCACTGACTATATTATTTCAATAGCCATATTATACAATATTCACTGCTATACTATAGACTGGTATGACATTTTTAACTTTATTTATTTATTTATTTTTTTTTTGACACAGTCTCACTATGTCATCCTTGGTAGAGTGCGGTGGCATCACAGCTCACAGCAACCTCCAACTCCTGGTCTTAAGCAATTCTCTTACCTCAGCCTCCTAAGTAGCTGGGACTACAGGTGCCTGCCACAATGCCCACCACTATTTTTTGGTTGTAGTTATCATTGTTTGGCAGACCAGGCTGGGTTTGAACCCGCCAGCTCTGGTGTATGTGGCTGGTGCCCCAGCCACTGAGCTACAGTGCCAAGCCAGACATTTTTTTAACTTTTAATTTTAGTACTTTTATTGTAATATTTAATTGCTAGACTTTTTTCTTTTTTAGATAGAGTCTCACCCTGTTGCCTAGGCTAAAGTGCAGTGGCATTATCATACCTCACTGCAGCCTCCAGTGCTAGATTCAAGCAATCCTTCTGCCTCAGCCTTTTGAGTAGCTGGGACAACAGGCATGCAGCAAAATGCCCATCTAATTTTTTTGTTTGTTTGTAGAGATACGGGTCTTGCTCGTGCCCCAGCTGGACTTGAACTCGTGGGCTCAAGCAATACTCCCACCTCAGCTTCCCAAAGTGTTAGGATTATAGGTGTAGCCACTGCACCTGAACAATTACCGGACTTTTAAATTTGGTTTTCCTACAGTATGTTCAGAATATGTTGTTAAAATTTAACTCACTAGATTTTGAGAATGACTTTGGGAGAAGGGTGTGATCCTTTAGTTGACCCAGTATCTCCTACAATTTCAGATTATCATAAAAAGCGATATGAAGCTTTAGATTGTTTTACTACTTTATGACATCTTTTTTATTTTTTTAAGTTAAAGATCTGGTTGAATATTATAGAAAATATTCTGTATACATAATTAAATTGTCCTTAAACCTTCCCTCTGTACATTTTTAAAGTAACATCTATTAAAAGAAATAATTATTCTATACTACTTCCTTTACTACTTTCATTTAAAACTCCTTTGAGGTGATCTAGTTAAAAATCTATACTTAGGCTCAGTGCCTGTGGCTCAAGCAGCTAGGTGCCAGCCACATACACCTGAGCTGACGGGTTTGAATCCAGCCCAGCCCGCCAAACAACAATGATGGCTGCAACCAAAAAATAGCCGGGCATCGTGGTAGACACCTGTAGTCCCAGCTACTTGGAAGGTGGAGGCAAGAGAATCGCTTGAGCCCAGGAGTTGGAGGTTGCTGTGAGCTGTGATGCCACGGCACTCTACCCAGGGTGACAGCTTGAGGCTCTGTCTTAAAAAAAAAAAAATTTACACTTAAATGCTTTTCAGTTTTAAAAAATCCAGCTTCGGAAATTACTTAGAAGAAAAC